>NW_019014337.1:4717-34373 GCF_000150535.2 Carica papaya | reverse complement strand
TACTCTCATCTCTCAGCAAAATACATTAATTTTGCTTAGTCTAGTTTTAAATCTTCTTTCTTACCATCTCTTTTGGTTTTATAGTTGATCGCTTGTGACTAACGTCTTCATTATTTCACCTAAGTTTATTTTGTTTTCTTTCTTTCTCATTTCATAGCTATATAGAGTTGAATAGATTTCTTTGAGTGTGATTTCATCCTTCTCATAAAGTAGAGTAATTTCAAGATGTTGATTCTACTCAGAAAGGGATCGTAACAATATTATAGCCAGATTATCATCTTTAAAAGTTTCATCTGTGTTTAGCAAATGGTCCTTGTGGAGAAAATGAGGATATCTTATATTGATTGAAGTAATGACTCCTTTTAATTAGTCAATGTACCCTCATCACAACTATTTTTATGCTAGTGGAATTTATGTAAGTGGTTTTAATTAGACATACAATTAAGGAATCCTCTTTACTCATGTCTATTTTAACATAATTAATAACCAAATTTTTTTTTTCTCTATCCATATAATGCAACTACTAAATAAAGTGAAACTACCTTCTATGAAATTCTTTAATTTCATTTGCAACCAAATAAAGAAGTAATACGAATAGCATAAGCTTTATTTCAAAACTCATGACATATTCATCTTTTCATCTCCACAATCCAATATCAAATTCTAATGTCTTAAAACTTAAAAAATAATATTTAGAGTCCTTCTAATTGTCAAATAATTTTATCATATAAGACGAAGTAAAAATAATAGTTAATAAGAAAGTACACTTGACGATATCATTATATTGCCTTAACACAATGCCAATATCAACTCGACGTGGCTTCCCCAACAAAACATATTAGAGGGAGAATAAACTCGGAACAAATGTTTGAAAAATATAATATCGACATATACTTATAACCTTTATTTCTTGGATGGAAAAGAAAAAGTCGTTAATTACCACTTGACTAAGATATTAAAAAAAGGATACTACTTCATATATATATATATATATACATAGATATATATTCATAATTTACTTATTTTAGAGATTGATTGTATAATCATAAATCCTTTTTTATATATACGTGGGCTAGCTATTTCTATGATAAATTACGTGAACAAGTCTTGAATCAGCGTCGAAATTGAATGATTGAGCTGGATATACGTAGTAGAACACAAGTAGATTGATGATTGATTTGATTATAACTCCGTATTTATTACATATATATATGTATTATCCATGTATGTATGTATATATATATATATATATCTACGTACGTGGCTTTTTTGGTGCTTATGAAATTGAAAAACCATATTGGGTTTGTGGACCTTTACAAATAGAACACGTCTTTTGGTTTTTCATACATACAACAGAAACTTTTTACTTAACGTCTTTCACTAATTAATTAATAAAGGGATCAATATATGTACATATATTGGTCCCTTTTGAATAATCTTCTCTCATATCAAGAAATTAATTTCACAATACTAATTAGAATCATTATATCCCCACCACCAAAAATTACAATAATTATACACTCATTAAATGTAATTAATATATGAAAGTGATCATTAGTCAAATCCCAAATGATTCCTCTATATATATATATATATATATATTTATTTATAATATAATATAATATAATAAATCCCATTATAAATAACTTCTAAAAATATTAATTCAATGAAAAAAGATAAATACATTTGATTATCTTTATTCGTTATTGGTGTATAAATATAATCTAATTATTAAAATATACAAATTTCTAATAAAAATCACTAACAATAAAATTTTAGAATATAATTATACCCTTTAATTATTTGAAGAATTACCTTATTTGGGTATTCCAAAATTAACACAGTTAATGCTTTGGTCAATAATAGAAAAAAAGTATGTGTGTAATTGGAACATTCTTTTGGTAGGTATACCAGTTCTTGTTAAAGAATAAATATAAAGAAATATTTATATTTGTATGTGTATGTAGACTTTTTTTTTTCATAAATAATATATATAATTACCATAATATGCTAAGAATTTTGAATTAGCCGAGCAAATAAAAGCCACAAGAATATACATTCTTAATTTTACTCCACATTGTTTCACACTTTTGGAAAATTCTATTTTAGATATTGGGCGAAATTAATTATATATATATAGTGTATGTATACATATATGCATAGATATATACAAACCCAATTTAAGAAGTACACATAATAATATATAATATAACGCAGGCAAATTAATTAATTGTTAATATACGTTATTGAGAAATTAAGTAAGACATATATATATATATAAAGTTTAATTACCTTAACACGTGTGTAACAATAATCTACGTAAAGGGACATCAAATGAAAATCTTTCTATATTTTCCATGCAAATTTTTTTTAATTAAAAAAAAAAAAAACCCCATTTGGGACAGCCCCAAGAAACAAAGGTACATTCGATTGTGACAAGTCCACCCAAGACCACCCCACCAAGACTCAACTTTTTATTTCTTAATTCCCAAAAAATATATATATATTATTTTAATCTTATTAATTTAATTATCTAATAATTCACATTATTATAATAATCAATTACTAATAATTAATTCTTTAGGGTTTCTCTATGTTTGTTACATGCATGGCCATATTAATTTTAGCCACTAATTAATCTCCTCTTCTGGGCCCCGCCACTGTAAATTTTATCTATTATTTATTTTGAAGTGTCTGAAGAATTTTCAGTTCATAGTAATTAATTAATTAATTTGTATTAAGATTAAAATGAGACTGTAATTAAGAAATTTATGAGAAAAATTAATAAATTTTCCTTAATAATTTTACTTTTGGAAAATTAGATATTGAATTTAACTTATAAATAATTCAACTATTTAATATTAGAGCATAAAAAGAAGCTTACATGTTAAGAAAACCAGTAAGGTTTTGTTTTTCCCACAAAACCCTAAAAAAAATTTTTATTAATAAAACAAAAAGAGAGAGAGAGAGATAGGGAGATGCTAAGAACAAAAATAAATAAACACCTCTCTTTCTCTTTCTCTCTCTATCTCTCCCTCTTCCTTTATCTTTTTTTTTTCCCATCTTTCTCTTTCTTTTTTTTTTTTTTTTTCTCTCTTCTGCAATTCCCTCTTCTTTGATGTGATAATCCACCATATCTTCATAAACCCCATCAACCCTTTACAAAAGAGAGAAAGCTCTCATCATCAACCATGGTTTTCTCTTCTGTTCCAGTCTATCTAGATCCACCCAACTGGCCACTCCAGGTATATTACTTCAATTTCATTTCAACTTGAAATAATTTTTTTTTCCTCCATTGATATTCATCGCTATACCAAAGCTAGCTAGCTTCTTCTCCAAAAAAGTTAAATCATCAAAAGATAGAATAATATTCCTATATATATACCCTTCTTCTTGAATATACCACTTGCTTGATCTTTTAATCTTTTCTTTTTTTATAAATTGGTTTCTTGAACTTTTTTTTTTTTTTTTCTGATTTTTGTTTTTGTTTTCAATGTTCAGCAGCAAGCAAATCAACATCAAGAAGGAGGAGGAGTAAACAGTAATGATCAGCATCATTATCCTCATCAAAACCCTCATCTTCCTCCTCCTCCTCCACCTCCTCCTCCGCAAGCTGGCGTCGGAATCAGGCCGGGATCGATGGCGGAGCGGGCCCGGCTCGCAAAGATACCGCAACCCGAGGCGGCGCTCAAGTGTCCCAGATGTGAGTCCACCAACACCAAGTTTTGTTACTTCAACAACTACAGCCTCACTCAGCCTCGTCACTTCTGCAAGACTTGCCGACGGTACTGGACACGTGGCGGTGCACTGAGAAATGTTCCGGTCGGTGGCGGTTGTCGAAGAAACAAGCGGAGCAAAGGGAGTAGCGGTAACAGTAGTAACAGTAACTGTAATAGTTCTAGCAGATCAAAGTCTCCAGCTGCCATAGCCGACCTCGCCGGTGCCGGCCAAGTTCATGCAGGGCCTAGTACAAGCTCCTCTGGTGCAGCAATGGCTTCTAACAGTGATATAATAAGCCGGATGACATCACAGTTACCAATCTTGCCTCCTTTACACCACCTAGGCAGCTACAATTCAACTGATATCGGGTTAAACTTCGGAGGAATTCAGGCTTCCATGGCCGCGGGAGGCGGGGATATGGAGTTTCATGGGGGTTCAAATGGGCTTGTTGAGCAATGGAGACTGAACCAAGTTCAGCAATTTCCTTTCTTGACAGGACTAGAGCCATCGCCAACAACTGGGTTGTATTCATTTGATCATGGGGATCATAATCAGCAAGCTGGTGTTGAGCAATCAAGCTTTGTAGCTCAGCTTCGGTCGAGTTCAAAGCCAGTACTGGAAATGATCAGTAGTGGGGTTACAACGACCCATTTGGCTGCCGTGAAAATGGAGGAAAATGATCGAGAAAAAGGGTTGAATTTGTCGAGGAATTTCTTGGGAAATATTTCAGGGAATAATAATAATGATCACAATCAGTACTGGGCTGGTGGCAGTAGTACTACTGCATGGACTGATCTGACTGGTTTTGCATCTTCTAATTCCACTACTCATCTCTTGTGATATTCCACTTTTGATCTATATTCATCTTCTCTTAATTTTCTAAACAAACCAACAATCCAACTTTATTTATTTCATATATTATATATATTTTTGGTCAGTACTTGAAATTGGCTACAGGGGTTTTCAAGTAAGAGAATATGAAAATGATGATCCTCATCAGAGAGTGAACAAAAGAGAGAGAGTTCCAATGGAGTACAAAGTTATACAAGATTCTAACTTTGGAATCAAGAGAGAGAGATGTAATTAGAAGACGATGATGGTGATGATGATGATCGATCAATTTGAAAGATGGGTCAATCACGGAAAGAATTACTTCTTGGTGTCTTCTGATCTTCATCATGAATTATTGCTAAAGGAAAAAAAAGTTGAGAAATGGTAGGCAGCTTCTTGAATTTTTATCTTCATCTGTTTGTTTATTTATTTCTTCTTTCTTCCTTTCTGTGTTTTGTTGTATTTGTATGGTGGGTATGTTTACAGAAAAGTAGGAGCCGAGCTGATATATATATATATAATGTGTTTTCCATGGAGTCTTGATTATCAATATCTGACAATTAATGAGAGTTTTAAATTAATATTTGTTGCTACAATTACTGACTGATTGTCCTTGAAATGATATGTCTATATATCTTCTTTCTTTAACAATTTTGATAATCTACTTTATTTCCAATGAAGGGACTTGTGATCTCATTGCTAAATTTCAGAACATATTATATAATGTGGCAATCACTATCTGGGTTTTCTTTTCTTTTGGCTTCTTCAAAGTTGTGTATGTATATATGTATACCACATGTATTGGATCAAAAGCCACCTTCAATATGCAGCAGAATTAGCAGTCTCTCTCTCTCTCCCCCTATATATGTTTGTGTGTATGTATATACATAGACATAAACTACTGTATGATGTTCGTTAATTCCCAATGGAGACTAAATGGAATCAATCGAAATCGCAATCCAGCTTGTTCATGGTCACCCTCTAGCTCTGAAACATGTACAGAGATATATATATGTGTGTGTGTGTGTGTGTGCATGTATATTTATGCCTCTCTTTAGTTCTCATAATTAAATATTGTAAGTTTAACTCAGTTCAATTAATTAATGACGACCTAAGTACATTTGATCCTTGAAAACCCATTCGTTTGCTCCCTGCGAAAATATACGATAAGAAGTTAGATACATGACATTCTTTTTAATGCTTCATAATATATAATTCAGTAATTACGTGTAATAATGACTTAATCACACAACATTACATATTGTCTAGCTTACTATACAACAGGCTTATGGTTGAAGGTTTCGCCGATGTTTGTTTGAGCCTTAAGCGTGTGATGTATCATCTTTTCAATCTCACTCTCTAATATATATATATATATATGTATATATATCTTTCTTCTAACAATTTTAGAAACATAAGATTTTAACAAAATGATTCGTTAATTATAGAAAAAAATAAACTCATGACTAAGAGATCGTGTGTAGTACTTATTTTTGTTGTTTTGTGTACGTGCTGATGACTAAAATGATTGTTCCATTATAGGAAAATTTGACCAAAACATATATAATTTCTTACATGTGTATATATATGTGTGTGTTTGGGTGTGCATATATATATATATATATATATGCAGTTGATAACAAAGGCCAAAAACAAAAAAGGGAGTTGAGAGTTGGACAAAGAAGAAGAGAGTAAGCTAAAGAAACGCCAAGAAAGCCACTAAAAACCATGCAAAGGACACTATCCAATTTCTCGAACTTTGCTTCATACCAAATCACTCATTCTTTACCCTTAGACTACTCCAGACAAAACAACGAAACAGTCAAAAGCATGTTCATATAACAAGAACATCTATAAATATATATATATGTCCAGTCAGATTTTGTAGGTTGTCTAAAGTGATTATATGTATTTGAATGATGGATGGTGCTTCAGAATTTGAAAGCTAGATTAAACAGAGAAGCTTAAAAGAAACAGTGGTATCAAATTAATTACATGGATTTGACACATTTTCTTTGGCTCATTATATTATCATCATAATTGAGATGCGTATATATATATATAATATATATATAGAGAGAGAGAGAGAGAAAGAGAGAGAAAATATAAATGAGAGAATGGAATCTGGGTTCTGGATCTGCTTTTGCTACAATCAAGGCTGTTTACTAGCATGGAATAAAGTTACCTATAAACTGTCAAAAAAGCACTTCTCTCTCTCTCTCTCTCTCTCTTTCTTTCTCACAAGAGTGATGAATATATATGAGTGAGTAAGACCATTTTTGGTCGGCTGGTTGGATGGTAGGGATGAGATAGAGGGATCCCAAAATTGAAATTTCTCAAGAAAAAAAAAAAAATCAAAGTGCAAAATAGTGTTATCTCAATAAACCCAAAAAGATAAACATGAAGAACAACTAAACTTATAAATGCACAAAAATCCAAGCAATAATTATATTATATTATATTATATGATAAATTAATACGTAAATCAAGATCATAAAAATTAAAAAAGACAAATAATATTTATACACTTTATAATACAAAATATTAGTTAAAATATATATATATAAATTTAAATTTATAATTTTTTTATAAAATAATATAAATACTAATCGTATAACAAAAAATGATTAAAAAAACAAATACTTTTACGCGATCTGGATCAAAGTGATTTACTCCATAATTTATTATGTAAAATTACAATATATTATTTCTCAAATTCGAATCTAACAAAAAAAAAAAAAAAAGGCATACACACCCTAAATCAAGATATATTTCGTTATAAGAGATTATATGTAATAGTAGTAGTGAGGAGGTTTTAATTAATTTTGTGAAAAAGAAAAAAAAGAAATGTGGGTATCAAAACCCACATGTGTGTGTGTGTGTGTGTGTGTTTGTATGTATAGGCGTGAGATGTTCTCTCTGTTTCCATGGCAGCTTTCACTTTTGAGAGATGTTCCTTTTTTTGTTATCTCTCTCTTTCTTTTCTTTATATATATATATTTTTTTTTTGGGGGTGAATTTGCAGAAGGAATGCTGGTGTTGGTGTTGTTGTTGTTTCTTGGTACTCAGTCCTTCACGTTCTTCCACATGTGCTCAATCATATAAGCGTTTTAGATTCTTTGTCATTTCTAGAAACCCACTGATTTCCACACAACATTATATACGTATATATATATTCTTTATCATTTATCACCCAATTAAATTTCAAACCAAACAACACATTAGAGCCAACCTACAAAGTCAAATTCTTTATATTGTGTGTGTATATATATATATATGTATACATACATATCAACTTCTTAATTAATATAAGTACCGCTTTTGAGTAACTAAAACATGGGTGCAAAATCTCCCTCGTCTTACCTATTTTAATATATAGCATGAATAATAATTATTTTGTAAGAAAAAAAAAATAGGACCAAAATAAAACAACTATAATAATTATTTTGTAAATTATAAAAATTTATAAATCAATGATGAGTAATATGTCTTGAGAACCGACCAATAAGAATTTATTAGTCACAACCTTTTGACCAATAAAATGTAGGAGGAACTTTGATAGGGAGAATACAATCAAATTCAATTATTAAATTTTATTTTTTTAAAAAAAATATTAAAAAAATAAAATATATTATCTGACTATTATAAATTTTAAGATTAAAAATTAAAATTTAACTCGCTATTAAAATCTTCTTAGAAACATCATAAATTAATTGATTGGCTTCCACGTCTTTATTTGAAAGGGGTAACCCCGTGTATCATCCAAAAGGGTATAAAATCTCATTTTGCTAAACTCACATATATTAGTTTAATAATATTTTATTTGATTTGTTATGTAATGAATTAACGAGTAAAATATAATTATTTAACTTTATTTTTTTAATATATTTATACCTTTTATAATTCATCAATTTATTAAATTATACTATTATAATTTATATTTTTATGTCTACAAATACGTTAAAATATTATAAAATATTTAAGACTATTTAAAATTTTATAAAAATTTACTAATAATAATCAATTACTATACGAGCCAAACAAAATTTCTAAATGCTTTCCCATCAATTCATAGCGTGCACAAACACACACACACATATATCATATATATACATATCGTATCATATCATATCATATATAAAAAATCGTGAGTGGAAGCTAGCACATATTAGAGCACTTATTAATTTTACATTGATCATTTACACACACACACATATATATAGATTTGTTTTATCCTATTTTCCAAATAATCAAAGCATTGATGTACAACCAACAAATCGTAGCAAAACGATTATGAAATGACATTGTTAATTAAGTGCGAATGTGGAGACGGATTCCTTGACTAACATAGTAATTCTAGATTCAAACAAATTTCTAAAGTTAAAACACAACTATTTTATTCATATATATGTATATGTATTTATATAATTAATGACGAGGGAAACAAGCAATTACCACACATACAATCTTATGATAAAATTTCAATTACCACTCTTATCTTTAACTAAATTGGAGAATAACATATTGTCGATGTAAAGACTAGTCCAAAATTACCCATTAACAATTACATAATAGTAAATAACAATTGGCTAATGTATATAGAGATTATATATATATATATATATATATATATATATATTACTATTATAGTGTAATAAATGATTAAATTGATTAGGTGCTTTTCCATATCAAATGCTATTGCAATTTTCTCCACAAATTGGCTTGAATTTAGCAATCATCAACCTCGAAATTAACATTTACAATTATATAAAAGGTGATATAGATTTTATCAAATTGTGTAATTTTGAACATCATCATCATCATCATTAGGTTAGAAGATAAGATTTTATGCTGCTAATAGTTTTATAAATTAAGTCTAATGATGTGATGGCCTTAAAATTATGAGTTTGTTGGAATATGATGTCATATAAAAGGTAAAAGCTGGGATTGTCTGATCCCCTTCTAATCCATTCCAATTAACTTTTCTTTTTTCTTACAAATTAAAATTAATACTAATTTTAGAGTAATTAAATTATATTAATTAAGGCATAATCTTAGTAATTTTGTAAGTCTCACTCATTTACCAAACTAAAATGATCTTAAAATCATACCCCCATTTCTTAATCATCAATAACATAATCAAATTAAATAGACAAATTAAGGATTGCAAACTTTTTGGTCAACAATATTATTTGAAAAGTTAATGGGGCCACTATGTCTTATTAGCTAGGGTTTTAGTGTTGGGCTTTATCAATGAAAGGTAATTTGTCCTATGTATTACCTACCTTTATGACCAAGAATTGAGCCAAAAAAAAAATAATAATAATAACCTAAAGTTTTAACATAAAATAATTAAAATAAATAAGTGACCTTCTTAATTATTACTTCAATCCATATCTTAACTCTTAAGTAATTTTTTCTAGTTACATCGTTTTAGTATATGATCTACTTAATCAATAAGCGATGTCGATATACTTAGAACAAAATAAAATACTACAATAGAGTTTAAAATTGCATCAATGCAAGTCATATGACTCACATGTATCGTTTCATATATAATGTAGTGATCCAATTATTACTAGTTTAATAATTCATCGTAATTATACGTACCAAAAGTTCAAATTCAAAATTTTAATAATTAATTACGTAAACACTAATATATATTTCAAAATGTAAAATTTTAATATCGTAACGAATTTAAGATACAAATATTATAATTTAAATAAATAACTAAAACTATAGTCGATATACATAAATACGAATCTTTGTGATATAATTTAAATAAATAGTAAGATAGCTGTTGAATATGTCAAACATGGTAGCTACCCTAGTGCTCATGCAACTGTTATAGTAGCTAGCCAGGTTTCCACACACATATATATATATACATACATACATATATATCGTTGAACAAGATTTTGAGTCACGACGAGAAGATTCCTAACCTATAAACTTCTAAGTAGGTCAGATTTAATTCATCATTATTATTAAGAATTAATCACTTGCTGATGAAAGGATTTGGTCACGGATGATCATGAGTTATAATTACATGAGAGGCCTATATAACTTATTTTAATTAATTACGATAATATATATTTTTTATATATATACTTGTATATAAACTATAAAAAAGACATAAAGCATACATATATATATATATATATATGCGCTATAATTAGGGGACCTAATCATATATATATGGTTAATTAATTGTTGCTTTTTTTTCCTCTCAATTGCGTCACGTCTGGCTTTAATTCTCAAAGTTGATTTGATATCCAGGTATATAAAACTATTGTAAACACTAATTTTTATCATTACTTAACAATATTGATAAGAACGACAAAAGAAAAATTAACATTAATGAGATTATCATATATGTAATTATATATTTATATATGCATGATTATAACACGTTCATAATTATATCACAAGGTGGGTTGGTAAAAAGGCTTGCTTTGTATCGTGTTGTAGGCTTCGAGTAGTTCAAAATTAGTATTTAAAAAGATAAAAAGGATAATATATATATATATATATGTATATATGTTTATCTTCCCGGCCCATTATTATGTGAAGATAAAAAGGAAACACCCGGAAGAAAATGATGGGCGAACATAAGTACAACATATTTTACACATATATGCATACATCCATACACAAATATGTACATCAACACATAGATATACATAAATATATATATATATATATATATACACACACACACATGGAATATAAACTTTGATAAAATCAAATTCTAAGTAATTTGTGAAATTGAAGTTCAGTACCACACCTAAGTTCAAATGGGTAAACAATGAATGGCACATGTGAAATTTGCATGGTCATGGTCCATGGAGCTTTTCTTTTGCTTACTTTTGACCCAATTTTACTTGTTGGGTTTTGGACCACTGATAATTTTATATTTTTTGGCAGCGAAAACAGAGCATCCAATTCAAAAATAATACCTTCTTCTTCTTCTATCATCATTAAATTGGTCAAAAGAAAAGGCTTTTCCACCTATACTGCAACACATTATAAGTACCAATAGACTGAACAAAGAACAAACCCATCAATTGTTTGTATATTTTATATATTTATATATATATATATATATATTCATACATTGCACTATATGACATATATATGATGCAGATATATTGCAAATCCTCCCAATAATTGCATAATTTAGTGTTTAATTTTCACATTACATTTATTAATTGGCAAAAAAAGAAAATATATTAAAAAAAATGGCCTAATCAAATTCGAATGTGTTAATTATTTCATGTGAATTCAAGGCTGCTCTGCAAAAAGCTCATCTTTGTTTGCAAGTGGATCCCAAATAACTGTGACGGATTGAAGAGACATAAAAGTGCACTGGAATACGCATTTAGGGTAATTTTTGTCATAAATTGACTTAATCATTTTGAGAGCTAATGGTGATATTACAATAATTACAACATTAAATGAGAAATTGTATTGATCAGGACACTTGGGACGTTTTTTTAAACACCATAATTTTTGCACCAAAATATCCCTCTTGACTGATTTTTCTAATAACTCAAAACTAAAGCCATTAACATGGATTTTAACGCTGAAATTCAGAAAATGGCATGTAAGAGGCCATAGAGTTTAGGTCAAAATTTTGGAGCTACCCGCATCTCTGCGCACCGGTTTCTGTTTTGTGTAATTTTTCTTCCAAAGTCCAAATATTTTCCTTCCAAGAGTAGGGATGACAACATGCGGGTTATTCCAACCCTATCTAGCCATGTGTTAAAGAAACTGGAACCAATCCCAGATTCTTATGAAGTAACAGTGAAATTTAAGAAAATTACTTATAGAGTCGAAGTAAGTGGTGGGATCCCCATAAACAAGAACCCCAGAACCCTAAAAGAAGAACAGAAAATGTACCATTTTAATCCCTCACACCACCTACTGCCTAAGCCTATCCGATGCAAGAAATAGAGCAAAAAATACCAAGACAATCTAACATTAACGTTACCACCTTCATTACCACCTCAGTTAGCAAATTTGTCTTCCCCAAAAACTTTGCTACGGCAAAATGCCAATACCATGTACGAGAACTTGTGAGTATAAGTAGTCAAACTTATTGATCTAGGGTGGCTCTCACATTACCAGCATCTTGAATCTTCAGAGCAAGAAACAAGAAAGTACATATAAGACTGGTCATAAATTTTCCATCAGAGAAGAACTCCTTAAATAAACTGATATTGTTTTTAATGATATTATAATTGCTCAACAAGAAACCCATCATGAAGCCATCATATCAAAGTTTCTTATCCTGCCACAAATCGATAATGTGGCAGGATGTCCTCTTCCTCATATATATCCTTCTTTTGAGCTATTGTAATGTTCATGCCCAACGAGGATCATGTTGAAGTCTCTCCCAATCACCGACAGGTCAGCCTGCCTCCTCAGCCTCACTTTCCTAAGATCATTGCATAATGGAGCTCTCTTGTCTTCGTCATCTCCCCCATTTACACCAAAAATACCAATTGACTAAAAGCCCCATGTTCTTTAAGAAAGGGGCTATCGAAACAAAACCCCTCCCATGATCAAAGAGCTCCAGGAGACGATCTTCTAAGAAACTAAGATTCTCCTGGGCTTGATTCTCCTAGTCAAGCCCACCGCTGATAGATTAGACAGGTTCAAGTTTTCAATACCCTAAAGACTACTATTTGTGTTGTCACTGATAGATTTGATTTTGGTTTCCTGCAGATAGAATCAATTAAAAAGTTGTGAGATCAATTAACCCCATATTCAAACCATGAAATAAAATCTAATAGGAACATGGCTACTAGCCTTAGAAAAAATCAGTAACATGACCCCGGACTGTTTAAGATAAAACATCAAATAGTAATGAAGTAAATTTACAGAATCAACATTTATCAGATTCAGGAATAACGAAACCATCACAATGTTAAAAAGACAAAAAAAATCATCACCTGAGAATTTACGAAGTTAAGAACACAAGCATGTAAAGAAACATTACCTGATCTTAACTCTTAGACATTTTTGTCAGAAATGGGGGGTAGAAATGAGCAATTTTTTAGGTCAAACACCTAATACTGGAAAAGAATAAAAAGGAACGGAAAAAGCATATAAAGTCAAGAAGCTGACTGGATTATATATGAACATATCACCAAAGCACAAAAAAAAAAGTCATATGAAGGGATATTTGCCTATCTCGTGCAGAATTATATGTGAGTACTTTTGCTTTTACATCATCAAACTCTATAAATCAGGCCATTTCAGCGACTCGGATTCAAAAACACCAAAGCCAGCATCAAGTTTGCCCCTCCTTATGCATCTGAACCATAAAGTAAAGATAATATTTTAAGCAAGAAACACATTGAGTAAATAAATAATTGTAAGATTTAGGTTACATTTGGTTCAAAATGCTAACTCTATGGAAAAGGAATAGAATACAAAAAAAGATGACAAAGGTTGGAATAAGAACAATATTCTAATTTTCTTTAAATAAAAAGTACACATATTCACAAGCACCAAGGAAGTGCAAACCGAATATACTATTTATAAGTCAATCAAAATATCTATAAGGTCCCCAAAATTTTCGATAGAATATAGTGGATTATCCTTATAACAAAAAATATATCTTGTTCTTTGCATTAATCAAAATTATATTCAGTACCCTGAAAGCCATTCTATTCCTAATTTTCCAAATCACCCAAAAAGTAGCCAACAGGATGAGTCTCATTCTCTTATCCCCTCGGATTTCACCTCAAGCACAAAACTCCTTCACCAAACCAGCAACAACCCAATCCAAACCCAGAAGGCCATAAGCTAGTCTCCACAATCTCTGAGCATATGGACACCATAAGAGAAAATGATTACTGGACTCAACTTCTCTCCTACACAGAAAACACCCATTCATAAGAATTGTTCCCCTTTTAACAAGGTTGTTCAATATTAGAATGCACCCCCTAACAGCTTCCCATGTGAAGAAGGCAATCCTTGAAGTTGCTTTTACATTCCAAATCAGCCTATTAGGAAACCCTCCTCCTCCATCTCACCCTTATGAAGGTAATCATAATATGATGTCACTGTGAAAACTATATAAGAGTCTAGTTTCCAACACGGTCTACTTCCAGTAGACTGACCCCTTCTGAACAATTATACCATCTCCAATAATTTCTTATATTCGAAGACCTCCTGGTCATTTAAGTTTGCTTCAGCTCAACCCACAAATCCTCATCATTGTCCTGACCACCATATAATTTTTTCCTGTCGCTTCCCTATCAAGAGCAACAGCATAAATGTTCGAAAATTGATGGCAAAGAGTCCCCCTAATGGACTCTCCACCTAATGCACTCAAACAATTGTCCCCTCTCCATACTGATTCTCTTCCAGGCCCTTAGGATTTGTAGAGAACCAACAGTGACCATCCACTTTATGCCCTGCCTCAATAACCTCCTCTAGAAACCCCCCTGCTCCGTCATGAATCTCCATAGTCACTTTCCTTGGAGGGCTCTATTTAACACCGACAAAGAATAATATTCTAATTTATTTTAAATTTATACTCGGTAAATTTATGATTCTTCTCTAGACAAGTACGAATAGAAACTCATCACCACGTAATCTAGTACAGAAATGGCATTTATTCCATTATAAATCAAATATGAAAATTATGATTACTTTTACATATCATGCAATTATGTTCAGGAAATAGAATGGAGATACAACAGGATTGAACTAAACAGGCCATTCCAACCTGGCTTGAATTTTTGGAAATATGAACTATTTCACAAGGTTACCTTTTGAACTTGTTTCTTTAATTTCCTAAACAAGTTAGAGTCTCATTAGAAGAAGATCATATCCCTCGACGCCTTGTTTTCAGGTAACTTGGTAAGAAGGAAACATAAGAGCTTTTGAAGAATCAATTGTCCTTCTGCTACTATTAAGTATAATTGGTTCCATGCCCTTCCTGTCTTGTTTACAGGCAATCCTCTCTGAGATGGAGTTTTAGTGATCTCTGATATTTTTCACATTTCTTCCTTATAGATCATTTATATATGGGATGGCATCCCTTTTGTGCCTGTTTGTAATAATTTATCTTCTCTCAAAAAATTCTTGAAAAAAATCAACTACAGAAGAAGCTTCAAGTTAGTTCTCAGAAATTAGTGAAAGCATTTCTTGGTTATTTGTACTAATCCTACCTGTTACACATATATCTAATGAGATAGCTCTATTTGTTTTTCACACCTACAACAAGTCGTTTGTATCAAATTGTATCCAGCAATCCAACCCTAACAGAAGTTTAGAGTGATTTGTTAATTTGGTGGGTCATAAAGGAGATGGGGCTTTAATGTCGTTATGACATTCTACAAAGGTCAAGAATAAAGATTATTTATGTATACTACCTGGGGCAGTTAGCCATACTACTCTTTAGTATTCTGAAATTTGATTGTGTAAATATATAAAATTTACCATTCTGCTCCTAAACAAATGCTGAAGGATGAGTGCCGAAAGACTAACTATGCTCCATTTGCCCATCAAAAACTCTTTGCAGAAACTTTTTAACAACTGAAACAAATTCTTCCACTGCTTCCTCATGAGGCAGATGCCCACAATTCTTAATTATTTCAAGAGTAGATCCAGGAATGGTCCGGGATAGTCGCTCAGCATTCCAGGAGGGGACAATACGATCTGTATCACCTGTGATAATCAGAACTGAATTTCATGGCAGAATGATTAGTGTCAGCATCGCATTGTAACTACTAAAATAATGAAAGAGACATTCAGTGCAAGAAGTAGCAGTCATGATTTGATATGTTAGTCAAACACTGAAATCAATATGCACATACAGTAAGCAAATCACATATATGCCAAGAAAAAGAATTTTTCATCAAAGAAGACGAATGGTCAATTCATCCAAATAGCCTTAATTAAATTTAAGACAGACCTAGGTACGGTACTCTATTGACTTCAACTTCTCAATTTACAGCTGCACAAAAGACGACGATGCTTTTTGCTTTGCAATTTCAATCTTCTTAAAATGTGTTTCATAGATGCATACATTTTATTGTTTACATTTTCAAAATCCTTCAAGTGTGTGTGTGTTTATAGATAAAAACATGTCAGAGTAGTATACGTTTGTGCTGCTCGCAAGTATAAACATAACCAATTCTAAAAACTCACGCCATATTTTCACTATTATCTTCTGCACATTGTTTTCATGTTCAAGTTTCAACTATCATACTTGTTGAAATGTAGAAACATGCATGGAATTAGGAAATGAAAACTAAAACTATTTTAATATCAAACAGAACCTGAAAATTTTCTCATTTTGGATTCAAGTACACTATTTTCAAACTAAGCATCCACTTGTAACAGCTCTAACTGGGCAAGTTTTATATTTTCAAATTATTACCAGGACATGATATTTTGTGGAGCCTTTTAGCCAGAGGTGGCCTTGTATCTGTAAGCATTGCTGCCACGAATTGCACTAGAGCACTGTCCCAACCTTTAGCTCTTAATGGCTGAATATATTAGTAAATTCCAGGTAAGAGCCATTCAGCTATTCAAGAAAACAAGGGCTAGTTAAGCCATTACGTGGTTTAGTATTTAATTTCGTTCTACCCCTCGATAATTGAGAAGAAATGAGAAATTATTAGAAAAATCACCTTTGTATAACCATGTAGGACATGATCGGTAACTTGTTTTGAATCATACCATGCACTTCTTACGGCAGCTATGCCAAATTTATCGATTAGCAGCCTTACCTGGGAACCAGGAAGCAAGTTATTGTCAAAAAGACAAGGAAGAGAACTTGTTGTTTAAGAGGTAAAAGGGAAAATGAATAACTTAATACATAAACAAGAGCTGAAAACTGAGCATTTTTCAACAGCCAAAAATCTTGAACACAGACAACAATTTGAACATGCCATACAATGGACAATATATATATACACATACATGTCCATATAGACTGCCTATCATATGGCATTAATCTCCTCATAAATGTCAAAACAGTCAAAATCCAAATTAGTTGCCTTAAGACTTTGATATCTTGAATTAAGATGCAGGTCTTTTTCTTTTGGTAATATATCAATATGTACAGTCCTTATATCAATAAGAATATATCATTATTCTTCTGAGTTCAGCTGATTTGAGCTGCAGCAATTTGGATCCATGTCCAAGTTCCGAATTATTTGATGGCTTGTACTTGAAAAGGTCTATAACTAATTAAGTAAATGAAAACTACAAAATAAAATAGCAAGAACTATCAATACCAGTTTTACAGCTAGCGTGGAGTGCAAAATGGCTAACAGTGCTTTCTTATAAAGAGACTTGAGCATATCTGCAATTCCTTTCACAATTTGCATTATGGATTGAACAATATACATGCTAAACCTAAGTAAAGTCTTACGCAGCTGGTAGAATTGCTTCCCCATGTTACTTGAATCTGGTTTGGCTCTTTCAGTTTTATTATTTCTTTCAACAAACTTAGGCATCAGAGGGGGAGCCAATATTGCTGGTGCAACCAGGATTAGAGCAGCAACACGCTCAGGAGCTTCAAAATATGTATTAACTGCCACAAGAGAGCCAGCTGAATGCCTGCCACGTCAAGTTCTTTAGAAGTTCAGAGAGATGCAAAACAAAAGCCAGCCTCTTCTTTCCGAAGAATAATGAGAAAAAGCAAAATTAATGAAAAAAATGGTAGAAAATAGATTGTTGTTTATCATCCATCCGGCAAAAGATACTGAATCGTACTGTCTGATAAAGGAAATCCCCTAATATGATAACCAAGTAAAACTACTGCGGCCCTTATCTTTCCTGTCGGCCATGAAACATAGCAGAATTGGAAAAATGAGAAACATACCCCACCAGGATTGCCTTGTCAGCTGCCAAGAAATCAATAAAGTGGAGGGTAGCTAATACGGCAAACGCCATAGAGTAAGGATTCAATGGTATTGTGTCATTGATGCTTGAATGATTGAAAGAATGGATGAGCCTGGATGTCAAGCCAAAGGCGGGTCTATCAAAGGCAAGAACTTTGGCACCTGTGAGTTCAGCCAAAGGCTTCAAAACACGGTTCCATGAGAAAACAGAAGCTCCAAATCCATGCAACAAAATCATGGGGAAGCCCACTTTCTTGGTTTCTGGAGGAAGTTGAGAAGAAGAAATAGTAGTCTGGGTCTGGAATGAGATATATGGTTCTGATTGGGGATCACACACTTTGTGGTGTATGTGGACCCCTTGGAATTCGCAAAAGCAGCTATCAAGGTCTGCTAGCAGTTGAGGATCAAGTAACTCATCCTGATCAACTCCAGCTATCCTCTTTTGATTCTCCCTGCTTTTGGCATCCAACAATTGCTCTGAAGATTCAATGTGAAGAAAACATTCTTTCTTATACAAAGTAACAAATGGCAAAGAGAAAAGAAAGAAAATATACTAACTTCACTAGTATACAAGTCAAGTACTTAAATTTTGATTCGCAAGATGGCAGATTGTTCATAAAATGGAAGAAACAGGAACAAAGAGACAAAGAGAAGAATTAGTTACCTGGGGAACCGGAGATAAAGGAAGAGGAGGAGGAGCTAGGTACAAGAGAGGGGTATGCTGGAGCATGGCGAGCTTTGCTGAAAAGGGTGTAGCTTTGGGGATGGTGTTGGTTGTTTCCCAGAAAACGATGGCGATGGGAAAGCTTAGGGAGGCAGAACTGGTGCTGCAACTGCAAGGGAAGCATATTTCCGTTCCTCGTTTCACAACTTCCCCTTTTCCAATCGGTAATGTAGTGGCACGTCAAACTTGATTTACAATTGAAAGAGTTACCATAGATTCTATTGAAAGCAAAAACAGATACCAAAACTATGCACTGGTCAATAACAGAGAAATGAGCTTAAAATAGTATAGAGTGGATGATGTGAGACAACTAACTTGTGATGTTGACTAATTACTTAAGGCCTAAACTGTATATATTTGTTTGTCTTAACTAACACACAAGCGTGTTAATCTAACATTCAACATCACATCAAATCCGCTAAACTTCAGAGATTAATTATTTAAAAACCAGATTAAGGAGTGTGATTTAAATACATGAAAAAATCAAATAAAAGATTAATCAAGAGGAACAGTCTTCAAGGTCTCTGCAGCCTCCAAGCATGCCTTACTGATTTTGGATTATACAAAGACAAAGCTCGTGTTTCATCCATGCATTCACACATCAGAGGCAGTACTCACACAAAAGTAATCAATTTCAGCATCTGCAGATCATATCCTTCAAAACTTTCTGCCTATTCACTGCCTTTTTAAAAGCCACCAGAAAGTCTCTGTTTACCTTACTTTGGCCTTCCTGACATGACGCCCATGGATTTACAAAGTTAAAACAATGACATATCTGCACTTCCAACAAACAGGTCTATACAGGTGTGCTCTCCCATAAAATTAGACAAACCTTTAGCACATCATAAGCAAAGTGGAAAGTCTAGGAAAATTATGGTGCCCATTCTGGATAATATATATTTTTCTGAAATAAAAATATGGAGTCGTATTGATGTTAGAGTGCCAAGGGGGCACAACCCATTTACAATATATTTACAAGTCAATTAAACTATCGACAACAAAACCCAAAATCATTAAGACAATCGATATTATGACCCAAAATAGTGAAACCAACAATTAATGAATTTATTAAAATCAAGTTCTATTCCTTCAAAAGCACGATTGTTTCTCTCTTTCCAGTGGACCCATATTATGGTGAGTGGAATTAATCTTAACATTTTTCTCTTGCTGCTGAAGTCTTCCCATGCTAGGAGTTCAGCATGAATGTTATTGTTCATGACCCAAGACAGCCCCATAAGACTAATAATGGGTTCCATAAGTGCTGTGAAACCGAACAGCCCAAAAGCAAGTGGTTACAGGTTTCAAAATTATTTTTACATAGAAAACATTTATTGACGATCATGAAACTTCTTTTCATTTAGTTGTCAATGGTAAGAATACAGCCTTTTATAGCTTCCCAAGTAAAGAATGAAATTCTTGGAGTTGTACCCAATTTCCATATTATGTTGGAAGGGAAAGTAATGTTGTTTTAATTAAGATTGTCCGCCAAGTGGTTGTAGAGAGATCTGACAGTAAAAGTATCATTTTTGGAGAGTAGTCATTTTAGATTGTCCTCTCTGTCATAAACTTGAATTGAAGACAGAGTTTATACCAAAGATAAATATTCCTCTAACTCCCAATTTTTTAAGTTTCTGAATACTGACACCTACTAAAAGTCCAGATTGTCAAGAACTGCAGCATCTTTAACCAAAATATTTTTATTCCTGACAATAGCATAAATAAGAGAGAATTTTGTTTGAAAAGTAGACTTGTCATGCCATATGTCAGACCAAAATCTTATTTTGTTGTCATTCCTAATAACCCAACTAGAGTGCTGTAGAATGATATTATTTAGTTTCCAGATGTTCTCCCAAAGGCTCGAACCAAATGTACTATTTTTAATTTTAGTGGATCATGATAGTCACTGTTGAACCATTTGCACAATATGATTGATTTCCATAGACTATTACTTTCGTTCCAGCATCTCCAAATCCATTTTCCAAGAAGGGCTTTGTTAAGTGTAGTTATAAATCTCAAGCTCAAATCACCATCTTTAATAGGTTTCTTGATTTATTTCTAGTTTACAAGGTAGGTTTTCCTATTGTTACTATTATCATCTCCCCATTCTGAACAATATCTATTTGAGATTTACAAGTTTCATGAGATAACTATTACAACTTCACACCTTTATCTAAATTATGATGCCAATAAGCAGAAACTCATAGGAAAGCATGAAAATTGCATTCCTATACATAAACTAGGCATCATGTGTCTTTCTCAACAGATAAAGACAGACAAAGCATTCCCCAAACAACATGTTTAGTTTTGCTTACACAATGACATGCATGATGATGTATCTTGACCCCCAAAAGAAACCTTCCACCATGAAGGGAAGTTGCAGACAACAGCATGATCAAATCTAGGCAGACATATACCGATTCCCTTTCTCTATATCATACAACAATCTCAATTTGAAGATTCAAATAGCAAAAAGAAAAATCTATGCTATCTTTCACTGGCAGAACAGGTTTGAAGGTAAGACAAAACATCAAGGAAAACCCAACAGAACTCTCTCAGGACTTTCTACAAACAGTTTAGCTCAGTTCCAGAAGAAGTTTCTCAAAGTACATAGAAATCTATTTCAACACCCTCATCAAGAACATAAAATGCCTCATCATGTCAGTATCCTAAAATGAGTATACAGTTTACTCATAGCATGCAAAAACACCGGATATTAAAAAGATAAATATATATATAGAGAGAGAGAGATAGAGAGAGAAAGAGCCCACTGATGGCATTCATGTAAAGTGAAGAATACAAAAAACTGCGAGGCTAACAAATATCTCCAAGAAAAAAAAAAGTGAGAAAGAAGACAGGACATATATAAGCTCAAATCAAAGTATTAGTGTTCAATTTCGGATTTCAACTTCAAGTGTTCCCAAAACTAAATGAAAACTCATTTTGGCATTTCATCAAACAAGCAATATGCAAAAACCAAAATTAAAACCCAATGCCAGTATTACACTTTAATCAAACCTTTCCTTTCAACGTTTCATCAGCTCTCATAGAAAGAAACCAGCAATGGGACGAAAAGAAGAATAACCAGAAAGAAAGAAAGAAAGAAAAGAGAGAAAAGAGAAGGGGGGAAAAAAGCAGCTTCTAAATAATCATCCTTACTGAAAATGAAGAGGAAAATAAAGAGAAGCATTTAGCCACTCAGTCGGTGGTGTCAAACAAAGGGAGGATTTCATTTTTCTCAAGCTCAAATACTAACTGAACAAACAAAAACTGTAAAAACTTTAAGTCTGATTATTTACCCCTTGCCGATACTCTCTTTCACTCTTAAGTCTTCACTTCGCAAAATCTAGCTCTGATTCCTGAAAACCCCATCAACAGAAAGTCCCCTTTCCCCGAAAAGTACCTGTGTTTTCCCCCCCTCGGATTCTCTTTCTGGTTTCACTCGGATTCTCCAGTGAAGCTCTCTGTTCCTCGCTCAAAATCCAAAGGTTCCCATAAAGCTCCTTCCCTCAGGAAAGAAGATAAACACACGCGCACATACACACATATACATATATAATGCAATCGTAAAATTGTGTAAATATATCCGGCCGCTATTTCTCCAGTAAGAATCAATCTCGAGATTGACAGTGCTTAACTAGTATGGTAAAATTTTAAAAATATGTGAGTTTATTTCATCAAGAAAATTAATTTCGTCCATTAAAAAGTAATACTTTATTGGTATTTCTTATACTAAAAATCCATGATAATTAAAAATAAAATAAAATTTATACTTTGATTATAACTATCAGTAATAAAAGAAATGATGTAACACATATTATTTTCATCTTATTTAATTTAAACTCAAGAGATTACTGATAGGAGAATCAAAATAAATTGATGTTAAAATTAATGAAAATGGATATGGCATATATATCTTGTTTATTTAGATATTTAAAGTGACATTTTCACTAAAGTGTTATCTAATTTTTTCAAGAGCTATGTGATAATACATATAAATATAATTAAAATTTAAATAAATAAAATATTCAACGACAAAAATTTAGCGAAACAACGTAATTTGTATGTTTTTTTCTTATTTTTTTAAAATTATTTGATGCTATTGGAAAATATAAAATTAAAATTTAAGAAAATAATACATGAAGCTATAATCTATATATCACAAGTTTAGAACTGAGAAGTACAATTTTCTTGTAGTTGTATGTCATTTTAGTGTGAATTTTTTGTAATTTCATATAATTTTTCAGTAATTATAAAATAATAATTATAACATTTAAAAATAAAGTAACCTATAAGACTATAAGTTATAGTTTATATTTTATAACTTTGTGTTTTAACATGTGTTTATGAAAATTCTTTTTACTTTATATAATTTTTTAAAAGTTACAGTGATATCATAAAAAAAAAAACTATCACATAAAAATTCAATATATGAAATGATAAGATTAGAAACTATAGTTCATGATGTTTCAAATATTTGAAAAACAATAGTATTACACTTCATAACTATTTAAAGTAACTTTTACATTAAATATTTGTGACTCTTCAATAACAATATAAAATTATTTATGATAATTGTAACAACCTAGTCCGAGAGAAAAAAAAACCCAACCTACTTGCTTATCAAAAGTAGGAAAAACAAAAACGAGGTCGCTTTAGAAAACCCTAAGAACAACACTGTTTTGATATAAAGGAAGAAAACATATAAACAAGTAAAACAACATCGTTTTGAGAGCATCAAAACGACGTCGTTTTGGTTATATATAAGGAGAAAAAATTAGGGCAACTAGAGGCGTGTATGCCTCTAGCCGCCGAAGAAGAAGAGGAAAAGAGGCGTGTACGCCTCTTCCCTCCACCAAAGAAAGACGAGGATGGCCTATATGGGGCTCTCCTCTCTCTGACTATAAAAAAGAGAGAGAGAGAGAGCCATGGAGAAGAGAGATCCCATGCGTGAGGAGAGAGAGATCTGTGCATAGAGAGAGGAAGGGAGCTGCATGTAGAGAGAGAAAGTAAATCGCAGAAGAAGACCAGCGTGCAACGAAAAGTGTTACCTGGTGCGCGGAGCTGGATGCCGAATCTGAGAGACCGGTCTATTTGCATTGAAAATAGAAAGCCAAAAAAGGAATAGCGCAACAGTGTGCGGTGGGAAAAGGAGACCTGTGCGGTGCCCAGGTGCAACTTCGCGATCTGTGGCACGTTCCCTGCACGATTCCATAAGATCTGTACCGGAGTTGGATGCGCAAATTGTTTCTTAGTGATCTCTGGCCAAAACGTAGCAGTTCGTGACTGGTTATAGTGGCGTGTGCCAATTTTGGTGGTCGCGCATAAGGCGGCAAATGGCACTCTGACGGTGGCACGTGGTGAACCGGAAGCACATGAGTGGTGACGTATGGTGACTCTGGCGAGCGGGATCGCGTGCCCAAGGTAAAACTAGTTTTTTGTTTGGTTCGTTTCTAAAAATCTCTTATTGTTTAGTACGCATGTTATGTATTTGTGAATAAGAAAATTAACTAAGCGGCAGTGAAGATTTAAAGGAGGCCGTAGACTTGAACCAATAAGGATTCATATATTTTTTTATTCGACTGTAGGTAAGGGATTGAGTTAGTCTCATTTAGAGGCCCCTATATTTTCATGAACCTTATTTTTCGTTGAAATGACTTGTTTACAGATTTTACAAACTATTCATGTTTTCCACAACGAGTTCTGAAAACTCATCATATTCGCATGTGTGCAATTGCATATGATTGAAAACCTACATGATATTGCTAATGACATAGTATTATGTATTCATATTTTTACTTGTATATATATGTAGATCTTATCCCCACTAGTTATCGAGTTATAGGTGTGTGTAATGTATATATGTATAATTGTAGGTTGTGCAACGTGTGTATGCATGAGTGAACAACTTGTATGTGTTTGTTTATAGAATACATGTATGTCTTGCGTAAATATAAAAGTATGTTCATATTGTATGTGTTGCGTATTTATATGTACTTAATTGAATCAATAATTGTGCATATAAAGTGTATATATTGTGTAACAAACCGGAACTTGAAAGGAAATAAATTATAAATTTGAATACAGAAGCGAAATAATAGCATTAGGGTTTATATTTCTTACACAATAATTCTGAATACCTAATAGGGATACAAGAATGACTCTTTTAAAAGAACAACTAACAATCAAAAAAATAAATAGAAAGCAAACAAACTGAACGTCCTACTCATAACCCTCTTGTGGATCAGAATCTGAATCTTGGTCCTCTTGATCTAAAATGGTTAATGAAAGAGTGAGCTACACTACTCCAATAAGAATGTCACATCACTTTGACACGAAAAAATGTTGATAGAAATCATAAAAATAACTAATGAAGCTCTTAATTTAAGTAAATCCGTTTACCATAAATAAAATTGTTTACCGCACATTTACTATAGCGAGATTTCAAAAAATCGACCTATAAAGGTAATAACATAAACAATATCATAATCTCATATTCAATCAGTCGGAACGACAACTTTCTCATTTATTAGCCTACTGGTATACATGGGGGTACATAGGGAGGTCCCTACTATGCATGAATCTTTATTCAACATTTTCAAATAACGGGTCATCCCCATACCCCGTCTGGTATGAGCGCCAAAAGATATTATCTCTCAATACTCCGTTCAGTATGATGGTGAAATGGGTCGTCTTCATATCTCGTCCGGTATGATCGCTAAAATACAAATCCTCTATACCCCGTCCGGTATGATACAATGTTCACGGTAGGGTTTCCTACTTACCCAGTCCGTCCACCATCTTTCCGGATATCCAGTAAGGCTATATTTCGTCCATTCACTTAATTAAATAATTTTTCGTTTACCTTTAATTTTTAGTTTTCCAATTAATTATTTATCACGTAAAACAAACAAATACCTGCATAAAGAGACATAAACGAATCATCATACCAATTCTAGTATGTTATCAGGCATTCGAAATTGTGCTATCAATCAATCAATTAGAACGTGACAAATAGCAATAAATAACCAGTTCAGGCTCCATTAGGAATCTTTAATTATCGATATTTCCAAATCACACAGAATACCGTATTATTTATAATTAGACTTCCATTCCATAATAGGAAATAAAGTGAGAGATTCTTATTCGAATTGATGTCCGAAATGCTAAACTTTCAGCTGCGCCTATTGGCGGTCCCCAAGTTCCCTAAATTTTCTTTAAGGGATTAAAACACGCTCCAAGTACCTAGAAATATATCAGAAATCCAAAATCGGTGTTATAAACTCTTTTTGGCCAATTTCAGGATTCCAGCACGGCGACATATTCGACTAGTTTCGGTCGGTTTTGTGTTCCTCCTTGTGAGAAAACACATTAAGAGGCATCAGTTTGCCTAAAAAGTCGAAAAATAGAGGCTTACTGGCAGCAGGGTTTCCAGTACGGTGGCTCTGCCGGCTTACATTCGCGGTTGAGTGTTTTGCTTTAGTCAACCTGTAGAAAAAGGAATGGTGATTACAATGGTAGAAAAATTGCATAAAACGGGAATCGGGAAGGGCATCATCGGAGGTAGTTTTTTATTTTTCCCGTGACTGTGCCGCTGGGCTTTACTCGTAATTTTCGGCTCATTCGTCGATCCTTTTACTCTAATTTGGTCATAGAGGTATTCAAAATTGAACTTTGAGCAAATGAGAAAATATTTACTTCTTTTGACGGTCGAAGGTGGCTCCAGCTCGGCGACGGAAGGCTGTCGGCTCCCTTCCCGGTGACTGGTTCTTCTTCTCCGGCCAGGGGTCTGACAGCTAGGGTTAGGGTTTGACGTGAAGAGGGGTATTTATATTTGTCTCATTTTAATTTGGACCATCCGATCTAGTTTAAATAAGAAGTGAATTTGGATCGTTCATCGCGATTTGATCTGGGATATCCGATCGCATTTAAAAATAAGAACGAATCCGGACCGTATATACGCATAGGAACAAATCCAGACCGTCCGACTGCGATCACGCAGATTGCTAGCATCGCCTTCCGCTGGCACCTCGTCAGTGTGCCTCGTCACACGGCGCGCTCTGGTTTGTTGGGGCTGCTAACTGGGCGTTCTACGTGACACATTTTTTTTAAATTGTATTTTGACCTTTAATTTCTAATTTTTTTTTCAAAAATACCCCCATAACCCAAAATTTCACCTTTTTTTCCCAAAATTGTTTTGAATTTCATCCCCTACCTATTTTTCTTCATTTTCACATTAAATAAAAATTTAAAAATTATATTTCTACATTAATTTTAAAGTTATTAAAATTAATGTAAGGGTATTACATATTATGCCTATTGTGTAGACTTATTGATGTATAATATATATATATATATATATATATGATGTATAAATAAGTGCATATCTGAACAGATCATCTAGTGGCAAACCTGATTAGCAAAAGAATAACATAAGAATCTTTAAAAGATTGAAAAATCCGTTTAACCAGTATCACTGATGAATGGGTGTGTATGTAGCCTTTTGGTGTGTGACTATGGTGCACCTTACTCGTGGATACGACTTCAGCCAGACGTGACGAAATGATAAGAACTGTTAAACGTGAACTGAACTGTAATGTATTCATGTGGTAGAAGAGATCCTTACAGCCATCGTTGATGTCGGCAGAAACGGTGTCGCATGGTGAAATTATTTTTAATAAGACATAAACTGATAAAAAAAAAGAAGTCATGAGTAAAGTTACAGTAGAGAAATATTGAATTAATATTTACTGAACTGTTTACTGCTTAAATTGTAATACTAGATACTGAATAATTTTATTAATGAAACTGGTATGCCCTGAGTTATGATACTGAAATAAGAAATTTGAATGTTTACTGAATGATAGATTTAAAAGATTTGGTGACTGATGTATGTATTTTGGGAACTGCTCATTTTTTCTTACTGAGTCCATGAAACTCACCCCAATTCACACCTTCTAATGTATATTAGTTCAGGTCAAGAGTAAGTTCAAGGTCAAAGGAAGACTTAGAATAACTAACCTTTAGTAACAGTAAGAGTTCATCTTGTAAAGTCAGCTTAATTATACTATAGTGATCTAATATAAATAATATTGTAAGTCTCATGACTCGTATTCCGTATAGGAGATGATTGAATCTTAAATTTTTGTTTATTACTGTGTAAATTTATCATGTTACGTGAGTGGAATAATACCCATGTCTCAACAGAGAAAACATGTCGTTTACAATAATTCAATACTTTGTAATTATGAACGTATATAACTTTCGCAGTTTTTATATTAATCAAAAGTGATTTTTCAACTTATATGTAATTAAAATAAAATAAAGATAATCATGAAAGTAGGAAAATTATATAACTTACATATTTATACTCAAATATCTATTATGAACAACTTTCATATCAATTCACGAAACTTAAAAGTGTTATATGGTTGAACTAAAACAACAATAATAATTTTTTTTTTATAAAAACTACATTTAGAAATCATGGTGTAGACTTAAATTGTACTTATATAACTTTGAAAGAAATAACTTGTAAAAAAGTTTTCATTTGAGACGCTTATAAATCAAACATACTTATTATGAAAAATCATGAATGTTACGAAACATATTATAATACAGAATGAACTTTTTCATATAACATATTTTAACACATGTTATATGAACTTTTAAAAAACTCATTTAACTATTTATTTGAAAAACTTTTAGATAAATTTTTAAAAATTAATGAGAAAATACAATTGTATTAAAATTCATAAAAATGACATATATACCTACGAAATTTACACAATGCTTGAACTTTTTGAGCAAGTGTCCATTTATAGTGAAATTTTTGATGAATCCATGTGGGCTAATCAAGGATTACATGATGCTACTAAACAAAGGGACTATAACTCACAATCGCTACTAAATTTGTAAGAGCTATTTAATACACTTAAAAACTTATAATATTAAATTATAAAAATAATTTATAAGATCATAAGCTCTATTTCAAGATTTTAGAAGTAGAATTTTACTTCAAGACCCAAATAAGTTGTCAATGGGTGTATTTATATTTGATTATTTGACAGATTTAAATTTTGATTTGAACTTCAATTTCAGTCATTCTCGAACTATTATTTATTATTTTTAATAAAATTAAAAGCAAGATTTAAATTCAAATCATATAATTATTATTTAGATTTTAGTAAATCCGAAAGATACTAAATGTATCTAATTCGATGTTGAGATTAAGAAATTCAATCCAGTTGAGTTAATTATTTGAAAAACTCTAAGAAGTTTACAGTAGATTATATATATATATATATATATATATATATGTATATTGCAAATGGCCACTTGGTTGGGGAAGAATTTTCCTGTAAAAATGGCAGCTTTTTTTTCAATAATTGCCGAATTGGTGGTACAGGCCTACAGCGGCTTAAGTTGACTTTGACCCGGCACGTTTACTAATCACAGGGAAGAAAGCATATATACATATACACACACATTAACATAAAATTTTAGATAA
>NW_019014336.1:26193-46564 GCF_000150535.2 Carica papaya | reverse complement strand
GAAAAGAAGTGTATGCAAAGTTGAGCAAATGTGGATTTTGGCTCGAGCAAACCGCCTTCCTAGGACATGTTATATCGAAGGAAGGGGTGTCGGTGAACCCCGAAAAGGTTGAAGCGGTACTTGGTTGGAAAAGGCTGACAACAGTTAAGGAAATTCGCAGTTTCCTAGGGATGGCGGGTTATTACCGCCGGTTTGTCGAAGGGTTCTCCAGTCTAGCGGCCCCTCTAACCCGACTCACAAAGAAGAATGCAAAGTTTGATTGGAATGAGAACTGCGAAAGGAGTTTTTCAGAATTGAAGAAGCGACTGACTACTGCACCCGTGCTGGCTCTACCGAGCGGATCAGGAGGGTATACAGTTTATAGTGATGCCTCCTATCTGGGCCTGGGTTGTGTCCTGATGCAGCATGGAAAGGTTATAGCATATGGGTCTAGACAGCTAAAGAATCATGAGAAGAACTATCCTACCCATGACTTGGAGCTTGCCGCAATCATACACGCCTTGAAAATCTGGCGCCATTATTTGTATGGAGAGACCTTTCAGATCTACACCGATCATAAGAGTTTGAAGCACATCTTCACTCAGAAGGATCTCAACATGCGTCAGAGAAGGTGGATGGAACTCCTCAAGGACTATGATTGTGACATCCTATACCATCCAGGTAAGGGCAACGTAGTAGCCGATGCCCTCAGTAGGAAGAGTGCAGGCACCCTAGCCCATCTGATGGTTTCGGAATGCAGGTCCATTGGGGCTACGCAGCAGGTTCGACTGCAAGATCTGAAGAGGGCCACATGTTTGAGCCACCTAGCAGTCCAACCCGAGTTAATCCAAAGAATAAAGGAAGCCCAGTCAGTCGACCCCGCCCTAGTAAACCGCAAGAAGGATGCAGAACAAGGAGTAAACTCAGAATTTCAGATCTCTGCCGACGGATTGATTCGTTTCAAGGACAGAATGTGTGTCCCAGACGACATGAATTAAAAAGAGACATCATGACAGAGTCCCATAGTTCAAGGTTCGCCATGCATCAGGAAGTACAAAAATGTACCAAACTATGCGACCCCGATTCTGGTGGAATGGGATGAAGAGAGATATAGCCGACTTTGTATCTAAGTGCTTGGTATGTCAGCAGGTCAAGGCAGAACATCAACGCCCAGGGGGGTTGCTTCAGCCTTTACCGATTCCAGAATGGAAGTGGGAACACATCACCATGGACTTCGTATCGGGACTACCCAAGGCACGATCGGGACACGATGCCATATGGGTAATTGTTGATCGACTCACTAAGTCTTCCCACTTCCTGGCCATCAGAATGACTGATTCGTTGGACAAGTTGGCAAGAATGTATGTCCGGGAAATAGTCAGACTGCATGGGGTCCCAGTAACAGTGGTGTCCGACAGGGATCCCAGATTCACTTCTCGGTTCTGGAATAGTTTCCAGCAAGCTATGGGAACAAAGCTGTCCCTTAGTACTGCCTTCCACCCCCAAACCGATGGACAATCAGAGAGGACAATCCGTACACTGGAGGACATGCTCCGAGCTTGTGTCCTTGACTCCGGAGGCCATTGGGACGACCATCTACCCCTGATAGAGTTTGCCTACAACAACAGTTACCAAGCAAGCATCGGCATGGCCCCATACGAGGCGCTATACGGGCGTCCGTGCAGGTCACCGATTTGTTGGGAGGAAGTGGGCGATAGAAGATTGTTTGGCCCGGATTTGGTGGAAGAAACCACGTCCAAGATAGTTAAGATCAAGAAGAACATCCAGACAGCTCAGAGTAGGCAAAAGAGCTATGCTGATACCCGGAGGAGAGACCTGGCCTTTGAGAAAGGTGACCGTGTGTTTCTTAAAGTCACCCCCTTCAAGGGAATTAGTAGGTTCGGCAGAAGGGGAAAATTAAACCCCAGATACATTGGACCCTTTGAAATCTTAGACAAGATTGGTACCACTGCCTACAGACTTGCACTGCCCCCTGAGCTCTCCCGGGTTCACAATGTGTTTCATGTATCTATGCTGCGCAAGTACAATCCGGACCCTTCTCATGTCGTGGCTCATGAACCGCTTTCACTCCGAGAGGACTTGTCTTATGAAGAAGTACCGGTCAGTATCACAGACCGAGAAAGCAGAATACTCCGTAACCGGGAAATATCATTTGTAAAAGTCTTGTGGCAGAACCACACACCTAGGGAGGCGACTTGGGAGCTGGAATCAGAATTTAGGGCCCAATATCCTCATCTGTTTGATCAAGAGTAATGAGGCAAATTTGGGGACCAAATTTCTTTATGGGGGGGAGAGTTGTAGCACCCGGAAAGGAGGAGGGGAAAAAAAAAAAAAAAAAAAAAAAAAAAAAAAAAAAAAAAAAAAAAAAAGGGGGGCCACGTCAGCAGCCGCGTCAGCAGCCACGTCAGCAGTCCCGGCCAACCAGTGCCTGCCACGTGGCAAGATCGCGTCACTCCGAAAGGAGCCACGTTGGCGATCCGCGTGGGTGCGATCCGACGGCCCAGATCAATCACGCGATCGGACGGCCCAGATTCAATCGCACGGACGGCCCAGATTCAATCAAAAACGAACGGCCCAGATTAAAACAAAATGAACGGCTGTGATCAAAAGGCAAGGGGTTATAAATAGAACCCCCACACCAGACCACAAACCCTAGCCGCCAGCCGCTCGCCGGAGAAGACGAACCAGAGGCCGACCGCCGCCACCCGCCGCCACTCGCCGCCGCACCGGGGAAATTTCCGACCGCCGATCGAGGTAAATTTCATACCCCCGACTCGTTTTTCCGCACTGATTCCTCCTATGGCCAAATCGAAACCGAAATCCCGGCCAAACGGCCGGAATACGCGGCCGAAGCCCAGCGGCGCCGCCGCGCCCCCTCTCGGTTTTTGCCTCCGACGAGGCCCTTCCCGGCCTCCGTTCGATGCAATTTTTATATCACCGTGATCACCATTCTTTTCTCTACAGGTTGACCGGAGCCGAATCACCAAAACACGAACCTCGCCGGAGAGCCGCTGCACCCGAGAGCGCCGCCGCCGGTAAGCTCCGTTTTTTCCGTGATTTTTGGCCCCCCGAGGGCCCTAGGGCTGTTTTCTGACAAGGACCAATGCGAGTGTGGCCGAATTCGGCCGAAAACGGCCGAAAACAGTCAACCCGAGGCGACTCGCCGCCGCCAGCGGCGGTGCCGTCGCCGGAGCACGGCGGAGCCGCCGTGCCGGAGTTGCGATTTGGTCCGAAAGGGGCCCTGGGCCTAATTTGGATTTTTTTTTGGAACACGTGCAGGTATTGTTAGTGTGTTTCAGTTCCCCGGGAAAAATTCAGGGAAAATTAGGGAAGGCCTGCAGGCGCACTGTGAATCGTATTCGGATCTCGAAAACAAGTAAGGACCCCTCACCCTATTTCCTATCACGGTATTAAAGTTCAAAATGATAAAACGGTATTTCTTGAATTAACGCATGTGTGAAATTGCTTAAGGTTGCTAATGGAGCCCGAGTCTAGTGTGATTGATGATTTACTGTTATTTGGCCTGTTTACAGCTTTAAATGCAAAATGAGGTTTGATGTGTTCATTTTACAGATTTGTGTGCATGTACTACGTTTTTATTAATTATGGGTTGAATGACTGAAAAACTGATACTGTATGTTGTCTGTTTGGTATGAATTACGATTTGCTTGTTTAAATGTGAATTGATGATGCTGATTGAGGAAAAGGAAAATGAAAGATTGTGTAGACTGATAATTGTATTATGGGGGTCAGCCTGACTAGATATCCTGGGAGATGGTGGACGGACCAGGTCCGTAGGGAACCCTACCGGGATTGTGGTCTCACATGCCGGACGGGGTATGGAGATCTTATGGTTTTGGCGCCCATACCGGACGGGGTATGGGGACGGCCCGTTTCACCCTCATACCGGACGGGGTATTGAGGTTTATGGTTTTGGCGCCCATACCGGACGGGGTATGGGGACGGCCCGTTTCACCCTCATACCGGACGGGGTATTGAGGTTCATGGTTTTGGCGCCCATACCGGACGGGGTATGGGGACGGCCCGTTTCACCCTCATACCGGACGGGGTATTGAGGTTCATGGTTTTGGCGCCCATACCGGACGGGGTATGGGGACGGCCCTGGAAACTGATTATGAATATTAAAGGTTAACGGGTAGCGGAACCCCTATGGACCCCCACGGATACTAGTAGGCTGGTAAATGAGAAAAAAAAGATATGTTGTACAATGATTGAATTACAAGAGGCGTGATAAGTGTTATGTTTTACAGCTTAGATTATTCAATGATTATGATAATGTTATTGTTTTTCTCATATTGTTTTCATAAATTCCACCAAGGTAAGTGGATGGTAAAGGTTTTCATGTTAATAAACGAGTTTATTGTAAATTATGCTCCATTGGTCTTTTGTGTTTTTCTACCCACCTTTACCTCCGTGACGGTGAGATATCGTGATGTTCTTACTGGGCTAGTGTAGCTCACTCCTTATTTAACCATTTCAGATCAGGAAGACATGGTTCCCGAGCCCGTTCCGCAGGAGGATGACGAAGGGGATACCTAGAGACTCTGTAGTCATACTCATAGTTTTATTTTCGAGTTTCTCTCTTAGTTAGTTTAATCTTTTATATTTTAAGTACGTTTCTGGTTTTTCGTGTAAGGGATGTTAACTGAAATTTTGATCTCGCTTCCGCATTTGATATATTTAAATACTCATTTCATTTTAATATTTACGGGGCCGCTACAAACACACAAATATATAGATGCCATCAAAACATAATCTTTATATATATATATATATATATATATATATTTGTGTAACAAACATGACTATTCATTGTTGTAATATCTTCACATGGTAGACAAAAATTTGATTTGTAAATTAGTAATCAAAGGGCATATACATTTTTAGGCTTTTCATATTTGTTTTCAATTATTTTTTTTCTTGGTAGTGATGGTTTTTTTTTAAGTAATTTTCACTAAATTATTGAATCTTTTCTTTTTTGGGTAAAATTAATGAGGTTGTGATTAATTTAGTGTATATAATATATTGACCAAACGTGGGCTAAGATATTTGCAATTGAATATCTATAGATTCTGAAAGTAATTGAGTGATGCTTCTTTCTTGATTGAACCTTCTTTAAATTTTTCCCTATGGCCATTGTAGGATATGTATGGGATCTTCTCTTAATTTAATATCCATTTTGTTTCTATTTTACACTTATATATATACATATATTTATTCCTTTATGTTATAATATTATATATATATATATATATCAAAGTAGAGATTAGGACTTGAGAGGTGAAGATGCACATGTTAAGGATATTTTATTTTAAACTCACCTTCTTGTTTGAACCTTGATTCGGTTGTTGGGTTAATAAAGAAATAAATGTTCTTCATCAAAAACAATATTTTAAAGTAAATTAAATTTCTTCACTAAAGAATAATTAATTAATTCAATTTAAAAACATTTTTTGCTGTTTCTTGAATTTTTTTAAAAAAATACCAAGTTGGAGAATTTAATTTTTAGAGTAAAATAAGAAAAACACAGCTTGATTTTTATACCATTTACGAACGAAGAAGATGTAATTCGAATTTTAATTTTATTGTATAAAGTTAATAATTCGAGTTTGAATTCAAATTTGGTACGTGGGTTTTTCTTTATAAAGTCAACAATTCGAGTTTGAATGTAAACTTTTGTTCTATTATACATATATATATATATATACATTAAATGTAATTAATGAGCACATGAACGTGTCAACTTAAATAAATGTGTATTTATGAAGACAAAAAGACTTGTTCAAAGTTTGATTCTCATTGAGATAATATCACACAATATATTGATCATCGATTATTATGATAAAAAGAAAAACGTGGTGCTTTGTAGATGGTGATTATGAAGACAAAAAGGTAGGTGAATGTACATCTATATATATATATATATATATATATATCTACACAATTTATTTTTGGAAAAATATATCAATAAAATTATCGTATATAAAATCAAAATTATTTTTACATTTAAAAATCATATAGTATATAACTTTTATTAAATTAAAAATTAAATTTTATAACATTTAAAACTTTATATTACATAATCAATATGTATATTGATGAATAAAGGCATCACGTGTGGATAAGACTGGTAAGAGTTCCGCTTCAAAAAAAAAAAAAAAAGGCATCACATGTGGGGACCACACACAGTAAACCAGATTCCAGATAAAAATACTGGATGAATAAACGCACGCCACGTGTAGTCGAAAGAATACAGCCACGTGTCCTTGTCGGAAAACCGCCTTATCCGTTCGCTGGCTGAAAGCAAAACAGCACACGGCTTCTTTTCCTAAACCAGCAACTATTTTATTTTTATTTTTTATTTTTTAATAATTATTATTGTTATTTCTGTTATTTTACTTTTTCTTTTCTCCAGAAAAATTAAAAAATAAAATAAAATTAATAATACTCTTCTACCACAAATTAGGATACCTTTTTGCCCAGATAGCCACGTGTCCTTTCACAAAAACCATAATTTTCAATTTGCTCCCTGCATTTCTTTTTTTTTATATTTCTCTCCCTCATTTTCTCCCTAATTTCTTACGGTAATTACAAATTTGTTAACAGTAAAAGTAAATAGCCACGTGTCATTTAAAAGAACGGTAATTTTCAATTTGATCCCTGTATTTCTTCTTTTTATATTTCTCTCCTTGTTTTTTCTCCATGATAATTAAAAAATTTTAGTAATGAAAATAAAATTAAAATTCGGATTAGGAAATTAGAACCAATAAATAAATAAATAAATAAGAATATTCCAAAATTAAACCATTAGACCAAAATAAAAGTCTTTGGATAAGTTTCCCCACAAAATACGTCATTGACACGTCATACCAGCTTCTTTCTGGATAAGAGCTTGCCCTTTCCGATTCTATAAATACCGCCCTCCAAACTCACCTTTCACCAACTTTCTCCGGTTTTACATTCTGCCCCCTGTTTTCCTTCTTTTATAATCGATATATACACGTTTACATACACATACACAACCTCTGCTCTTGCTTTGTTTCGATAATGGCGACGGCCGCTGGATTGATCGGAGGAAATGCATCTTCTTCTTCTTCTTCTTCTTCTTGGATCCACTTCAAGGTCAAAAAGAATAAGAACAACAAGCCAAATAGGGTAACTATCTCTTGTTCGTCTTCTTCTCTCATCGATCCTTACAAGACTCTCAGGATCCGACCCGGTGCTTCTGAATACGAGGTCAAGAAAGCTTTTAGGCAACTTGCCTTGCAGGTATGTTCGTTCGCCATTTCTTTTTCTTTGAATTGGATTCCAAAATCTTCATCGTTTTTTTCTAATTTAGTTTTGGTTTATTAATTTTGAATTTTATTTTTGAGTGTTGCAGTATCATCCTGATGTGTGCAGAGGAAGCAATTGCGGGGTTCAGTTTCAGACGATTAATGAAGCGTATGATGTATGTGATTATTTAATGTCTTTATTCATCAATTTCACAACCCTAGAAATACTTATTAAGATCAAATATTATTCAATGGATTTGTAAGTATACTTGTTGGGTTGTTGGGAAGCAAATAGAATCCTGTATGATTTGTTTTTTCGTGTCGAATTAGATTATGATTTGTTTATTTCAATTATTTGCTTAAGTATTTATCATGGTCGTAAGTAATACTAAAAATTTAGATGGGTGTAGAAGCAGGAATAAATGTCATGAACCAGACACAAGTGATTGATTGATTGGATTTCTAGAATTTGATTAAATCAAAAGTGAAAGGTGTAGAACAATACAAAAGCATCAAATCATTTAATTTCTTCCCGATACGCCATTCAAGGGACCACATTTTATGTATATACACACATATATACACATACATATGGACAGAATTTTCTTATATTATTGTGGGTGACTATTACCTTTTATATATACATATATATATATACACGTAGATATGGACAGAAAATTTTCTTATATTATTGAAGAAAAGTGGAGTGGAATTTGATGATAAGATGTGATGTTGTGCAGATTGTGATGAGCAGCTTGAGAGGTGAAACAGATGAAACAGAGATGATGTATGATGATGGAGATGAGTCCATGAGAGGAATGAATGATCCAGATTGGGAATTGTGGGAAGAGTGGATGGGATGGGAAGGAGCTGGAATCAGAGACTACACATCCCACATTAATCCATACATATGATTCTCCTTTTTTTTTAACTATGATTCTTTACCTTTTTAAAAAAAAAAGTGATTTGGATAAGGAGATGATGAGAGGACACATCTGCAACAATCATTCATCTTTGTAAATATGATGATGATGAAAGGCTGGGATGTCCATGGAAATCTTCTAATCATCTTCTCTCCCTCCTGTCTAATTTGTAATTCTGTATATATATGATTTTAAGTTAAATGATAATATGGTGTATCTCAACTCAAGATTAAATCAATTATGTTATGTGCTTATCAGAAACTAGTCTCACACTTTTAAGTCTTATCCGCTAAATCTAGTACTTGTGTTCCCCACTATATCTCTATTATGTGCTTTTATCTTTAACTTTTTTTGAATGAACTATCAAAATAATTGTTTCCATCTCACCAAGTTATGTTGGGTAAGTCAAAAAAAAAAAAAAAAAAAAAGCGCTCCAAGCATCAGAAATCCAAGATAAGCATCAAAATATGTTCCTCCTATTCCGTATCCTCAGAGGTTCCATAAGCAGAAATTGGACAAACAGTTCTCTATGAGTTCTTAGATGTTCTTAGGAAACTACATATCAACATTCCATTTGCAGATGCTTTGGAGCAAATGTTTAGCTATGTGAAGTTTATGAAGGAAATCCTCTCAGAACAAGAGGAAGCTAGAGGAAATTGAGACAGTTGCGCTTACTGAGGAGTGCAGTGCCATTTTGCAAAAATAAATCGCCTCCGAAGCTTTAAGGATCCTGGAAGTTTCACCATTTACTAAAAAGGGAAGTTCACCCTCCAAATGTAACTTAAATAAAAAGATAGAGAATGTGATTCTGGGACAAGGAACGCTGAATACACAACACAATAAACTAATCAACATTTTTTCATAAACACTTATTACATTTTATATACTTGATAAATAAGATTTTTCCTTTCTGCTTTTAATGCTACAAAATATCTGTAGTGCAAAACTGCACCGTATCTTCCAGGAGGCAGCAAGCAGAAGAGGAAGTTTGGTTTGCTATATGCCACTCAAAATTATCTAACACCAACATATTCTTTCTTTTCTTTCCCCTAATCCAAAGAAAAAGTTCCATCGCAGTACCTGCAAGATTAACAGAAACAGTTATAAATTTGCTCACCATGATATGCAAACTTACCTTGCAGACATTTAAAATTAAATTCTCAAGTTAATTTCCAGATTCCAACAAATTTGATAAAATTTTGACTCTCCTTGCCCAATTCCATATGGAAATCATCTTAAATAATTCTAAAACTCATTAGAAAAATGTGGATTTGGAAATGGCTTCCATATTTACCTCTGGAACTGAATTATAAAAAAAAATACTGTTGGGAAAAGGGCACTACCTGTTGCTAAACTTCTCAATAGCATCAGAAGCATACATAAGGGTTTCATTTGCTTTCTCCAAAACCATAAAAAGCTCCTTCCCTCTAGTAATCCGAGCAATAACCCAAGCATTGTTCTTCGCTCTAATGCATACTTCCAAATCTTTCTCACGACTTGGATTATCCAATTTTGCTCTGCTCTTTTCTGCATCTACCTCTTCTCTAACCTTGTTTAAAGCAAGTAAAGATTCCTGAAATTGTAGCACACATCCCGATGGTTTAAAACTTCTAAAAATAATTTAAGCAGATTGGGAAAAATGCACTCAATGGACAGGCTAGCTTAACTCTTCTGCAAATTTTAAATTTGACAAGAATAATGTAATACTCATACTACGCAATTACTTTGAGGGCTAACTTTAAACAGTAACAAAGAATTAAAGATAACAGGCTCAAGAGATGAACCAGTCTTGCAGTTTGAGAAAACAAAACTATAAAAAATGTAGTTTCTGGTGACTAGACTTTCTCTAATCTTTTCAGGTTAGGAAGATTCACCTTCGTTAATGTTGTAACTTTTCCTGGTGGAGAGGCCCTGGATATATCTCTATCACCATCCACTAGCAGGTACCGATAACCACTGACATGATATGCATTCTCACCACCCCATCCTTTTGATAGCTTTTCTTCAACTTTCAAAATTTTCAGTGATGCCTGACCAATTCAACATGAATAAAGATTATGATTTAATACATGGAGAGATAAGCATTCAATCTTTGGGTATCATTTCAGCAGCTCCAAAAAAGAAGATAAGCATACTGCCAATAAATGAAAGAATAATAAAGCATTCAGTCATAATCAAGGTGAAATCTCAAAATCAAAATATGAAGAAGAAATTTAAAAAAAAAAGTTATTAACAATATTTTCAAAACATTTGTTTCAATATGTTGAAAATTTTTAGTGGTTTAGAGAAGAAATGTGATGAATCAATGTATGGTAGACCCAAAATTTGAAGGTAATGGTTTGACCCTTGACCAGACAAGTAATCAAGATTGAAAGTAAAGGTTTAATCCACCTCCAGCAAAAAATAAGGGAAAAAACTTAATCAACCAAACCCCCTGCTTCCAATCCCCCCCAAATCAAAATTCATGGATAGCTAATAGCAGACAAGATTAGGTTCACTAATAAAGGTAGGGGAACTGACATTTTCAAGAATCTGCTGCTTCAAGGCTGAAACACCTCCCTCCCCATTAAGGATGGAGGAAACAGGGATCAGGATAAGTAAGGTAAGGTTTTTATACTGATATGGACATAGATACATTTTCTCCTCAGTCTGCTGTAGCAAAACAGTTGGGGTGCCAAAAGCCGAGTTACCGACTTCTGCACCCCAAATATCAGTTCCAATGAAACCATCCTTCGCTTTCGACCACCTGTCATGCTGTAATGGCCTTCTAACACAATACGTATTGTCTCCACCAGAAGAGGTATCTAGTGACCCATAAAATTGTTCTGAAGCAGCAGCAGAAGAAGTAGTTCCTTTCCGTAAGTAAGACCAAGAACTTATTCCAGAGGATAGGCCATGTGGGGTCAATCTCATAACAGCATAAGTGAATATGTTTATGGTATCATCCTGACAGAAAAGGAAAAGAAATGTTTATTGAAGGTCCTCTCAATTTCTAGATTAATGGGGAAAAGCAACAAACATAGTTCAAAAGAGCTTCAGAGATCAATGCATACAGGAGAAAGTGTTGTAGACACCAGCAGGTCCTGAAACAAAATCAGCGAGTAGCAAGGCATGCTTCCAGCGCAAGATTCTAGTAACCTGACAAGCAACTGACAAAAGAAGATGTGATTGTTACCAAAAAGAACACATAATAACTCCAACTTTCTTTCTTCATATTCAGTCAATCTTGATCAAGTAGAAAACAAACAATTAAAACAACCTAAATTAGTGGCTAGAAAGATCCTACTAATGACTATATTAACAGGTTAAAGCCACTGGGTCTTTTGCCTCGTGGTATCCACTCCACTTTACGAATAGTGTGTGTGTATATATATATATTTAAAAGGAAACAACCCAAACATCACGAAAAAGATCAGAACTACTGCTAGAGAACTCAACAAGAGACTACTTTAACACTAAGCCAAATGGCTTCGGGCCCCATATAGTAGCTTGAAACTGAGGGTTTGATCCCTCCTTAACTTTCCACAAGCAAAGAAGACAAAAGTATAAGGACAACACGACCTTTTGTACCAAAGAAAAAGGGTCTGAATTACCAAGAAAGAATCCATGATTTAGATCATCTATGATATTGATAACCATGAGGTTTAACTACTTTGATTTAACAAAGAGGGGGGAAGAGGCACTAAATCATCAAGTTCCAAGGATCAAGAACCATGAAACTTTGTCTTCATTCCCTCATCATTTATTACTTTGTATTTGCAAACAAGTAAAAGCACAATCATCCAAGATGCATTTAAGTCATTAAGAAGCATGAAATTTTGCCTTCGTTGACTAATCACTATCAATAGATTTCCTTTGTCTTCCGTGACCAAAAAAAAAAGGCGCAGCAATGCCTATGTTAATGAGGTCGTCTCATTAAGAGAATTCATGCCATCAAATATAAATAAATCACATATGATGAAGTGAAGTTATAAAAAGATTTGTTTCATGAAAAAAAAAAGGTATTTGAAACACATTCTACAACAGAAACGTTCACCAAAAACAAACCTGAATCTCAATTGCAGCCTCTCGCCCTACAGTCAGCATCTGTACAGTTCCACGTTCTTTTAAAGAGTCATAAAATGAGGGCAACTGAAGTTTCTTCCCAACGAAAAAATCTGCCTCAAAGACAAAAGCTATGTGTAAGCTACTATATACACCAACTCCAGCATTACTTGGATAGCAGAAATCCAATGGAGATCAGTTGATACAGCAAACTTCAGCATTACCACAGCAGCACTTATCCAAGGGAGACCGCTTTTGACATGCTGACAATTAATGACTTATAGTGAAATGTTTCCAACCAACGAGAAGTGAAAAATCCATTGATTATAATTTAATTAGGCAGATTATTGCACCGTGACATACCACTTAGATAATCCATAACGAACGGATACAAGTGGGATCGTGCCAGTCCTCCACCAGGTTCTTTTTCAAGCAATGCCCTGATAGATCCATTAAACATCATGAAGAGAGAGTGCACTTCCTTAAGGACCTTCCGTAAGGCATCAATACGCCATATAGCTCCTACCTCCTTACTTTTCTCCACTACCTGTAGCAAGTTCCTTCACAGCTTAGAACTACTGTAAGACAAATTTCATGAAGGTTGCAATTGGCCCAATTTAAACACAGAAGGCTCACAGAAAAGATACATATTTTTTAGATTTTGATAGATAACATTCAAAAGAACATTTGAATGATGTAAAGAAAATCATTAAGCCACCATCTATAAATCAGATAAACAAATAAACTAATATAAGTTAACAGAGGTGTAGAAATGTTTCATGCTATTGAGTCAGAATTTAGCTTAGAGTCAATAAAGAATAAACATACATCTGCTGGCCATAAGTAGAATCCTAAAGCTATGGAAGACCTAATGTTATCCATACTCTTAAAATAAATTAAGCTATGAAAGACCTAATGTTATCCATACTTTTAAAATAAATTGAAGATCAGCCATAAATACAATTCCTAATCTATATTTTTATATAGAAAAAGAAGTATAATACCTAATTTTTTAGAAATTCCTGTTTTAAATAAAAGTATCATATATCACAAGCAGCAAAGGGATGCTAACCCATATACAACAATTTACAAATCTAACAAAACATTATTAGGCTCCTAATCAAACAAATAAAGAGAATGACCCTTAAGCAGAAAACCTAGAGTCTTTCTTTAAATTTATCAAAATTAGCCTCTAATCCCACAAAGGCTCACTTGTTTTTTTCTTCTAAATTCTCCAAAATATCGCCAAAGGAATAAGCCTTGCAGAGCGTCTGTCCATATGCATTCCACCCCAAGCCTGGATCTCATCCCTTGCTAAACCCGCCATCACCTAGTTTATAACCAAGGGACCGTATGCAAGGCACCACAACCGATATGGGACACTAGTAAGAATCTGATTAGAAGAATCTGCATCACTTCTATACACGAAGCACCCATTCACCAAAATCCTTGCCTTCTTAATCATCTTGTCCAAGATCAAAATAAATTCCTTTGCCGCCTCACAAGAAAAGAAATACCACTCAAGAAGATGCATTTACCTTCCAAATCTGCTTTGATGGGATCTCGTCAAGCTCTCTTACTTTCATCGACAGCATCAAGGGACCACACTTGGATGGGACCCAAAAAGCGATTCAGACTCATTAATCTCCCAGTCATTAAGATTCCTTGAGACACATATTTTGCATTTTGCAATTTGCGTCACTTAAAAGAACGGAAAATAGCTAACTAATTAGATAACCAATAATATAAAATATTGAGTACTAATTTGACTATTAAGATTCAAGATCTCCAATTTCGGTTCTTAATAAATTTTCTCAAAGTTTCCTGCCCAAACTCTCTTTGTCCTACGTGACACAGATTATAATCAAAGCAGTGAATCATAGAAAAGCTGAAACTAGAAGACCGCACCATCACCATCCAGATATCTGGCTCTGCCTCATAAAACACATGGGAGTGCTTCTCTGCTTCTATGACCTCACAAGCAGCCTCTGGAGAGAAAATCCTGCATAAAATATTTTCATGCATTGAAATTAGCAAGACAAGAAACATAAACAAATTAAAGGTTTGTTTTAGTGATGTAAAGTGCAGAACAATCATGCTATCTTCAGGGGGGACGAAGACAAAAAATTCAACCTCAGTGGTGTTTTCAAAAAATTGAGCCCTTGTAAAATAACAATGGGTTGTTGCTAATTGCATAAGGTAGATAAGACTCCATATCATGTGCAAATATGAACCTTGATTTCACGCATACAGCAGGCTACTTGAACCAGGACAGGAGAAAAAAAAAGCCAAACAACAAAATAAAAGGGAAAAAAGAAAAGAGGGAAGCAATTGACAGCTATGTTGTAAGACAACTAAGCTCATGGTATAACAAATAGAATAGAAGAAGCTTTAACTTGGCCAATCCAACATCTTTGAAATACCAATTTTTCCACCCTGAGTCTTTAGTTTCCCCTCCATATCTGTTTTCTTTCACTGCATTTCATCTTTTACACCCTTTTCCATCTTGATGTCAATGGTGCCATTTTACGTGATTTCTATTTTTTCCTTAAAAAACCTTTTTAAAAAAAGCTCTAGAAGAATACAGTAAAGGAGAACTAATTGCATGTGATTTCGTTTTATGTGATTTCTGTCCTCCAATGAAGAGATATTTAAGGCAATATGGAAAAGAAAATAGAAAAATTGGTACAAAGAGATAAAAAAGGGATAAAGGGGAACACTTTAGAGGAAGACAAGAGAAACATTAGGCAGATATGGAAGACAACGAGAGACAGAAAATACTAGGTAGAAATGTAAAATAATTTCACTAGAAAATTATCTCTTCCACTCTTAACGTAAATTGTTCATCAAAAACATTTGCATAGATTCCAACCTTAATTAAGAAGAAAAACAACTAATAGGAAAACAAATTCAGAATTTCCGAAAGATGTTAAATAATTAAATAAGTCAAATCTCCTAAATTATAATTCTCTAAACAGAAGAATAAAATCAGATCTCTTACAAATGCAAGTCTCCTTACTTAGGCCTTATGGTTCGACATCATTCTCATTCACTTGCAAAGAAACTCAACACTGACGAGTTAGAATGCAAATAATCATATAAGAACTTGGGATTCGAATTGTGCAACAAATCTTTATCAGAAGCAGCGGACTTGAGATAACCTTTCCACTTAACAAGGTACCCATGGGAACTGCCTTTAGAGGTCATTCATGTTCCATATGGTTACACTCTCACTTGTTGGCTACAACGTAAACTTTAGACTTAGCACAGCCTACAAAAATATGAGAAAATAAAGACAGAGGCTCCAAGAAACCTTGATGAGGATATAAATTGCCAACTTCGAAAATATGATCATGTACATCAAGAAGATGGGCAATAGGTCCATATTTTTTAAGGGTCGAAGATGGGCCAAGAAGGCAGGAACACAATGAGCTTGGGGAAGTGTTAACCATCATAAAATCACTAGTTGAAAAGGAACATGAAGAATAATGGGCTCTAGAGGTGCTGGGAATATATGAGAGGTTTCCAGGGTAAAGTAGGGAAAGGGATGGGAGCACAGAATATAGTAGCTTGAACCTCAAGGGACTCCTTATGATTATTAAGACAGCAAGGTCAGGAGGCAATAGGACAATTACTGAACTTAATCTAGGTCATCTTCATCACCTGAGTATTCAATATGATTGACAATTTGTTTTTCAACAACATGCGGATAATAAGATTCATGCTCCAAAACAACCAAAGCACGTTGAGGAATCCTAGAAGCAACTTGACCCTTCTCATTACAACGGCAACACTTTATTTCAAAAAAAAATAAATAATGACAACACTGAATTGATGAACCATGTGAAACATTAGAAAGGTCACTAGGACAAGGAATGACAGAACCAGATGCCTGAGAGATAACCGGTTGAGACAAAGAGAGCTAAGCAGTTCAGACAAAGAGAGATATTAGCTTCTTCTTCTCTTATCAACTTAAATACAATGCCAAGCCCATAATTCATCCAAAACGTACCCGATACCAACTCAAATCAAGTTGAAAAAGCGAAGAGCCAGCACCAAAGATGGCAAGAGAAGGATGACACAAAAGCATATGGGTATTGAGTGGGTGATGGTAGGGTCGGTTGGTATGGAAATTTGGGTTTGAGATGGGTTAAATGTAAAAGGCAATATTACTAATCTAATTCCATTGACTATTTTTTGGGTTATTTGAAAAGAAATAAATTCTAAAACTTTTGATGGCGTTGAAAGTAGTGTGTACAAAATAAGGGATAACTGAATTTACTATTTTGTGTCTATTTTATTAGATCATGACATTAGTAGTGATGAAAATTTTGGAAATGTCATAGATACACTAACACTATTGTAAAATCTATGTACATGGGTAGTAACCCCTTTTTTGGTATTATGTTAATATATACTTCACACTTTTTTATTTCAGAAAAAAAGGATAACACAAAGCAGATGATTTGGTATCTTAATCCCCCTTCCACAAATTACAACTATCCACCAAAATCCTCTCTCTCTTCCGATGACCGTTAATAGTGAGACTCTGCCAACTAAGACTTCCCAAGTGGGGGGAAAAAAGCAATTTTGGGTGCTTACATGCATTTATTGGTTGCTTATATAATTTGATATTACTAGAATCCTTTAACAGAAAAACAATAATTAAATAGGACTTGCAATTAAATAAGAAATAAAATACTAAACTAATAACAACCTAATCCTTGATGGTTTCTAAATCAATTAAATATCATAAACAATGCATGAAATTATAATTATATAAATATTTGATAATATTTAAATATATGAATTCTAAAGTCTTCTTGTTATGCATCACTTTTTCTACCTAGTAAAATCACAACCTTGAGTTTTTGGATGTTGAAGTAGAAAGAAGGTAAAAACTTGGAGATGTTTGCAAAGAATCGGAGCATGCAAAACTTGGAAGCATGATGAGAGATCGAAAATGTTTCAAAAGTGCATATCACAAAGGACAAGTGAACATGACAAAATCCAAGATCAACAAACTTTGTTACCATTATCTGGAGCCAAAAAAAAATAGTATAGCCTCTTCAAGTGGAATCTTGTTCTTTTTCATGTAATTCAAGTCAATTAAGATACCTTCATCCTCAATTTGAGTGATGCCAAAGCCCTATTGCTAAATCAAGATCATCATTAAGTGACTCAATTTCTTTAATAGAATTAATTTTTTTGTAATTTCCTCAGTTAGCTCATCCAGTAACTCGCTTCCATTAACTGGATGGCCCAGGTAATTTCTTGTGTTACTTGATCTTTTAAATTGCTCCTCTTATTTGGATGGTCAACATTAGAAACATCAGCTTGCTCTCCAAAAACAAGTGGTCAATATATCAATATGATCATGGAAGGGAATGCCTGAAGATTTTGATGTCCTAATCAAAGATAGTCAAGTTTAATTGCACACCTTCTAAGAAAGATTATACCCAAGTTTCAAATTGATATTAAAGTGTTTGAGAAATTAATCAGCAACCAATGCTTTTAATAATGAACAAAGTGCATCCCGCTTCCACTTGGAGAGATCTAATATATCATATATTCTTGAAAGACAAAATTTAACTTGGTCTAAAAGATGATGTTAATTAATGAGAATGGTTACCGAGCACATGGCAGAGGCCCATAAGCCATTGTTCAAGCTCTTTACCAAAGGATGACATAATATTGCTAAAGGATAACATCGAGCATTAGGTTATAAATTTGTCCAGAGGTGCTATTTCCAAATCGGATATCAACTGTTATTGACATGACTAGAAAAGATTGTTACTACCATGGCAGCTGTGTATACAACTTCGAGCAAAGAGTGTGGCAATTTCCAACAATGAAAGATGCTAGGAATCAAGGGGGTATCGATTGGAGAGGCATCTGATCACAATTATCATAGTGGTGTCGTCCACCTCTCAACAGTTCCTGCAATTTTTATTGAGGTTAACTGTTGGAAGTAGTTGTACAGTCATGACTTTTAGTTTAGTTTTCTTTCTTAATTTGGTCTAATCAAGGTTTGTTTTAGGAATTTGGGAAATTTGAGATTAAAGTCGAGAATTCCAGCTTTGGTAGCAATTGAACAACAGAATACAATACAGAAATAGAAAATTAAAAAAAAAGTAAATCTTATCCAAAATCACAGGGATTGGCAAGAACCACAGTCACATGGTGGTTAGGCACTCAATTCAACGCGAGAAAGTCAACAGTTTTTATTTTAATAATGATGAAACACCCTTGTATTCTGGGGTGCTTACATAACCTAATATGACTAAAATCCTTAAATAGAAAAACACAAACAAAATAAGACTTTATCTAAGAAACGAAATATTAAACTAACAATATGCTTATTCTTTTTTTTGGAGAAAAAAGAGAAGTATATTAATAGAAAGGCTCCAAGGGGGAGCCCCCATGTACAAGATATATTTACAAGTCAATAAGTATATCAACAATTGCTCCCAAATCATCAAGAGTATGTACGTTATGTCCCAAAAAGATGGAGCCAAAATAATGCAGCCATCTATCTTTGATATTTACAAAGGATTCTTCCCCACCCTCAAAAGCTCTATTGTTCCTTTCCCTCCAAATAATCCAGAAAATAGATAATGGAATGTGATGTGCTGCAGAAAATTTGGAGAAAGGTCTTCCCAAGCCAAAAGCTCTTCACTAATAGACCCTGCCATTACCCAATTAATACCCATTAGGCTGTAGACAAGTGACCAAAATTTGACAGAGAATGGTCACAGAGTAGGATGTGGTTGCAGCTTTCAGCGTCACTTTTGCATAGGAAACATGTATTTACTAGGACTTTGCCCCTTTTCATCAAATTATCAATAATCAATATATGCTCTTTTGCTGCCTCCCAAGCAAAGAAGGCAATTCAAGGGGAAGCATTTGCTTTCCATGTAGCTTTGAAGGGGAACGCCCCATCATTAAGACTACTTGGAGAGTTAAGGTGCTTGTAAAGTGAACTAACAGTGAACCTGCCATTTTTTTTCAGCTTCCAAATAAAATTGTCGCTTTTGTCAAGTAAATTTAAATCAGCCATCAATATGCTTATTCTTAATAGTTTCTAAATAAGCTAAATAGACTAAATAATACATAAAGATTATAATTACATAAATATCTCATAATACCAAAATATATCAATGATAGTGTCTTGATGTCATATTAAACCATTGAGATGTAGTCACTTTTACTTTAATGCTAAGTAATTCTGTAATGTGGAAGATTTAAGCTGACCTCTGTGTCTTCAAGTATTACTACAGGAAAATAGCTCTCCTAAGATTCCTTCATTGTCCCAACCACAAGAAGAGACTAAAGCTATCCTTGAGAAATAATTCACTACTCCTAATGGTGGCAATCATTGCTATCTATTTGAATGATGTGGGCGTACAGATTTTGATAATCCTTGGATTTCCAAAGACCAATTTCATGAACTTGATCCAGAGTTCTGTGAGTGACATCTTCAATCAATGTCATACAAGCCAAGCTCTTTTCAAGAGGAGAAAAATGATGTAAAATCAACAAAGAAAAAGAGAACTGTAGAAAGTTTTATATTAAAAAAGAATAGAAAGAGAACTTTCCTCTAGATATCATAAGGATTCTTACTTTGACTATATTCAGTTACCTGTAAATAAAATGCATATTTTAATTGTTAAAAGCAATAGGAAGATCCCAAATGGACCTATCATGGTTTCATGTTTCTCCATGTTTGGGCAAAACATAAAAACTAAGATTCCAAATTAATTTTAGAAAAATTCCAATCATACCCAAAAACTCACATCATTCAGATACAATACACAAGTATTACAAACAAAGAATCTCCATTAGATGTGTCATGTATCATGTGATAGAAAAAAGCCAAAGTATCAAATGAATTTCCAAATGATAAAATCATAAGTTACTTGAGCTCATATACATATATATATATAAAAAGAAACTAAGACCTTTCCCTTTTGTGGTTATTCCTCAAGTTTTACATATCTTTTAAGTAAAGTAGTTACTAACCTTGTAAAAGTGATAAGTCCTTCACTGAGTCCTATGACTGAAAGCTGTGTTGAGAAAGGCAAATCAGCAGGAAAGAAAACCAAGATC
>NW_019014336.1:12924-25913 GCF_000150535.2 Carica papaya | reverse complement strand
AAAGAAGTTTTATTAGGATGAGAACGAGAAAATGACAAAAATCATTGAATAAGACATCCCCTTCCAATCTTCTATAAGAAGATTGCAACGGCTAAGGAGAAAACAATAGTACAAAAATAACATTCTGAAGGTAAGAAGAATTGCAGCCCAGCTGCTATAAAGCACTGTTAGAAACACAAGTGGAAAAATAACATCTTTTTATAAAGTGTATCAAAGAAGAAACAAGAAATTATGTAATTACTACATAGATGCTATATTTTGTGCGAGGTTATGTGTTGTATTATTTGTGGTTGTTTCTGGATTTATTAGATAGATGTAGGTGCTGCAACAGGTGTGTTGTTTGATGCATTATATTTTCATGAAGTATTGTAAAAATGTTAATAGGAGAAAAATTAGGAGAAATAGATAGGGAGTTGGCTGTTCGGAATTAATCACCAGAATAATTGCTCTTTCTTTATGGTGTAAAAAAACCTGTGCTGTCTCCATCAAGGATTATGCAGAAAAATTATTTTCAAATGTTGGGTATTTACTCGCTCAAGAGATCATAGGATTCTCTCCTAATGGATCCTTAAACCAGATTAGGTAAAGGAATGAAAACTCAGAAATATCAAGAAGATCCTACTGATTTCTATGTTCATAGACCCATAACTAAATTCATTAGTAGGGACCATAACGAGCACCAAGAAAGCGATGTCAGAAAACTGCCCATATGCTTTAGCCCATAACAAAATAAAAAATGCCATCTTGTCCAATAACATCTGGCTTGACGACAAGCAATTATCAAATATCCTATGATTCCTTTAAAGCAAAAACATCCATTGAGTGGTAAAAATTGTTCCTTTCAATGGGGTTAAGCCTCCTTGCAGATGTGCCCCTACAAATACAAGTACTCATCAAACACTCCGTGACCCAGTCTATTCTAAACAACCCAAACAATGTTTTCCACAATCCCCAAGCCATATTATGATGTAGGAACAATATCGGAATGTGTATCTCCTCCTTTCCAGCATGGAATGTAGATGCCAGCTGACAAGGCTCGAATAGAGGTGATCAAAAACCAGTGGAAACTGAAAAGAATGAAAGACCCGAAAGGAGTAGTGAGATTTGATCAATTTGTCGGTTTTTTCAGTTAAATCGGTTAAAAACCGAAAAACTGACCTTTTGCTTGGTTTGGTTTCGGTTCTTAATTTTGGAAACCGAACCAATTGAAAAACCAAGTTTTTTTTACTTTTTTTAAATTAACAAAAATGTATTAAATTAATAATGATAATAATATATGCATCTATTGATCTGATATACAAATATATATGTTTAATTAACATTCTTATAAAATTTGAAAAACATTAGATTTTATTAATTTATTTTCAATTATTCTATTATTAACCAAATTGGTTCAGTTTTAGTTCGTCTATATGCTTCGTCAGTTCAGTTCGGTTATAGTTTTCCAGTCAATTATAGTTTGTCTATATCCTTAGATGCAAGAGGAAGTTGGTAGATGATTGGATTCCAAATTGACAGTCAAAAAAGGATTTGCACGTGTATAATGCCAAGGTCTCTAAAACCCATATTATGGTATCCACTTGAGAATTTGGTCGAAAATGATCCAACAAGTTAAGAAGATTTAGCATTCCATAAGTCTCCCTATTAGAAAGGTTTTGAGTAAAATGAAAGTTCCCAGCTACTATGCCATCAGTTTGGTGTGCAAAAGCAAAAATCGGAGCATTATGGAAAGATGATAATAGACAAAGTCATGGCAGCTGGCAAGGCAAGGAATGGTCTTGAATCCAGGTGTCTTCCCAAAAGAACACTTTGGATCTCCCACTTTCAAACAGGTCAAAGGAAAGTATAGTGAATGAGATTGGCAGATGACTCTCCATCCAATTCATCCTACTACAACATCCAATTCGTTCCTGCAGCCCCTATGGCTGCTGCTGCTGATCACTCTGTGCATAAGAGCTAGGTTCAAAAGGAAAACACCAAAGCCACTTAGCTAACAGAAATATACTTTTGGATCATAGATTCCTTAAACCCAACTCTCCATCACCTCTGGACTGATATAAGATCTCCCCAATTGACTAAGTTACCCATATGGACCTCGGCATCCCATACCCAATGAAACCTCCTCATGCATCCCTCTATTCTCTCCACTACCCCAATTGGTATTGAGAACAGGACAACTAATACAAAGGCTAGACAGACAATTAATCCAATATTGGAAGCAAAAACCAGAAAAGGGATATTCTAAGCAGTAGCTAAAAAATATTATATGGGAATATATTAACAATTAGAACCTTGGCTACGCCTCACGACAAATTATCAGTAAGATTTCCAAGCATAAAAGGATTGGAAATCCTACAAAACTATAACAAGAAACATGTCTCTTGTTATGATTGTATTAGATTTTCAAATCGAGGGAGTTCAACCATGCCCACCAAGAAAAAATAAGGCCAATTAACAAAGCATCAAAACAGAGGGATAAACATTCAACACAGGTCAAGGCTAGCCAAATACATCATAGTCCTTAATTATAGAACAAAGTTAAAGGAAATTCTAAAAAAACAAATCCAATTCACTTGCTCTTCAAACCATAATGTAGCAAAATAACATCATGTAATAGATTTGGCTTGAATTCACATTAACAAGGCTTACATTTATTAGAAACATGAGAATGTATATAGTTGTAGAATATCTTATATATACTCAACGAAAACAGAACCGAGCATTTCAGCCTTAATATCCAACATGTTATCATTTGCTTATTGGAAGTAAAAGCATTAGGGTGAATATGAGAATGGACCCCAAAAAATTGAGAAAAGCACTGGAGAAAAGAAAGAAACAGGGGAAGCAAATTAAGAAACCATATGAGCAAACCGATTAAAGCTAGTATTAGCTTTTTGACTCTCTTGCAGAATAAAACCTGAAAAATCACTAACCAAGCATGCAAACACTGAAATAATAAAATTTAGGGCGTTTGAGCACGAAGATGCGGAAACACTACCAGCGATGAGAATATGGTGCGCGAATCAAAACGAATCTTTCACCCTTTGTTTTTGCTCGTCCCGGAATTGATTAGAATCTGCAGAGACGTGCGAGATTGGGAGAGTAAGTATATCTACCTTGATTCTTGAGTAGGTGAAATGAAGGTTTGGAAAAGGAAACCTCCCAAGACCGAATAGGCAAAGAGAGAAATTAAATAATATAATATAATATAATGTAATTTAGGATAATAAAAATAAATTAAGGTAAAATTATTTATTTTTAATTATTATTTTAAGAAAGTTTGGGCAAGGAATATAATATAATGTCGAATTATTTTTGTTTTCTTGAGATTATGTTATTTTTTACCCTTTAAAAAAATAATATCATCTCAAAAAAAAATTATAATTCAAAAATACTTTCTTACCCAAGTTAATTAGTTGCATCTAAATAATATATATTATATTAGCTAATAATTTAATTTAATTTTTATATTTAATAAATATCTTTAAAATAAAAAGTTATTTATTTTATCATGTTTTCACAAACCAAGTTAATAACATTATTTTTTTAACAAATGTAAATATTCATTTATTAGTTAATATACATATAACAATTATAATATAATATAAATAGTATCAAATAAAAATACATATAAATTACAATTTAATTTAAATTTACAATTTTCCGTATAAAAATAATATATTAATCATTCAATTAAATAATAATTAATATTTTTTGCATTAGTTTTCGATTAAATAACATGTGCTTTTGATTAAATTATTTTTATAAATCAAATAAAGTAAAATTAATAATATTATTTTTTTAACAGATGTAAATATTTATTTATTAGTTGATATATACATAACAATTACAATATAATAAAAATAATTTTAAATAAAAACGCATATAAGAGTACAATTTAATTTAAATTTATAATTTTTTATATAAATATAATATATTAATTATTCGATTAAATAATAGTTAATACTGTTTGCATTAATTTTCTATTAAATAACACATGCTTCTGATTAAGTCATTTTTATAAACCAAATAAAGTAAAGTTAATAATATTATTTTTTTAATAAATATAAATATTTATTTATTTGTTAATATATATATATATATAATAATTATATTATAATATAAATAGTATCAAATAAGAACATCGGGAAGAGACAATCAAATTTAATTTTACGATTTTTTATTTAAAAAAAAAAGATAATATATTAACTATTTAATTAAACAATAATTATAGTATTTGTATTAGTTCTCTATTAAATAATCTGGTGATTAAGTCATTTTATAAACTAAATAAACGAATTTATTTTAATAAAAAATAAAGTAAAATTACTTAATTTAAATGTTTGATGGGCTGGGTCAACTCTAATGGCTTATTTGCACTGATTTTGTATTATAACATTTCTTGGGAAAGGACTTTAATAAGAGGGTTTAAAGGAGTTTTAAAAAAATAATAATAATTTTTTTTTTTAAGGTGGAAAAGGTAAAACATTTTTGGATGAATGGGTAAAAGAATTAGAATACGGTTTTCAATTTTTAGATAAACAATGAGAGTTATATGTAAAAGTCCATAACTTAAAAGGAAATGAAATCATAAATTGAATGCGAAAGTAGAATAATAAAATTAGGGTTTACATTTGTAGCGCCCGGAAAGGGGCTGAAAAAAAAAAAAAAAAAAAAAAAAGCCACGTCGGCAGCCACGTCAGCAGGCCCGGTCAGCAGTCCCGGCCAACCGGGACCTGCCACGTGGCAAGACCACGTCGTTCCGGAACGGACCACGTTGGCAATCCGCATAGGCGCGATCGGACGGCCCAGATGCAATCGCACGGACGGCCCAGATTCAATCAAAAACGGACGGCCCATATTAAAACAAAATGGACGGCTGAGATCAAAAGGCAAAGGGTTATAAATAGAACCCCCACACCAGACCACAAACCCTAGCCGTCTGCCGCTCGCCGGAGAAGACGAACCAGAAGCTGGCCGCCGCCACCCGCCGCCGCACCGGGGAAATTTCTGACCGCCGATCGAGGTAAATTCGTACCCCCGACTCGTTTTTCCACGCTGATTCCTCCTGTGGCCAAATCGGAGCCAAAATCCCGGCCAAACGGCCGGAATACACAGCCGAAGCCCAGCGGCGCCGCCGCGTCCCTTCTCGGTTTTTGCCTCCGATGAGGCCCTTTCCGGCCTCCGTTTGATGCAATTTTTATATCACCGTGATCACCATTCTTTTCTCTACAGGTTGACCGGAGCCAAATCACCAAAACACGAACCTCGCCGGAGAGCCGCCGCACCCGAGAGCGCCGCCGCCGGTAAGCTCCATTTTTTCGTGATTTTTTTGGCCCCCCGAGGGCCCTAGGGTTGTTTTCTCGCAGGGACCGATGCGAGTGTGGCCGAATTCGGCCGGAAACAGCTGAAAACAGCCAACCCGAGGCGAATCGCCGCCGCCAGCGGCGGTGCCGTCGCCGGAGCACGGCGGAGCCGCCGTGCCGGAGTTGTGATATTGGCCGAAAGGGGCCCTGGGCCTAATTTGGGATTTTTTGGAACACGTGCAGGTACCAGTAGTGCGTTTCAGTTCCCCGAAAAAAATTCAGGGAAAATTAGGGACAGCCTGCAAGCGCACTGTGAAGCCGTGTTCGGACCCCGAAACGTGTAAGGACCCATCACCTTATTTCCTATCACGGTTTTAAAGTTCAATAAATGATAAAACGGTATTTCATGAATCAACGAATGTGTGAAATTGCTTAAGGTCGCTAATGGAGCCCGAGTCTAGTGTGTTTGTCGGTTAACTGTTATTTGGCCTGTTTACAGTTTTAAATGCAGTATGAGATTTGATGTTTTCATTTTATAGTTTCGTGTGCATATTCTACTGTTTTATTGATTATGGATTGAATGACCGGGATATTGATACTGTATGTTGTCTGTTTGGCATAAATTACTGTTTTGCTTGCTTGTATGTGGACTAATGATGCTGACTGAGGAAAAAGAGAATAAAAAATTATGTAAATGGGTAATGGTATAATGTGGTCAGCCCGACTAGATATCCTGGGAGATGGTGGACGGACCGGGTCCGTAGGGAACCCTACCGGGATTTGTGGTCTCCCATACCGGACGGGGTATGGAGATCTTATATGTTTTGGCGCCCATACCGGACGGGGTATGGGGACGGCCCGTTTCACCCTCATACCGGACGGGGTAATGAGGTCTATGGTTTGGCACTCATACCGGACGGGGTATGGGGACGGCCCTGGAATGGATTTCAAGTGTTAAGGATTAACGGGTAGCGGGACCCCTATGGATCCCCATGGATACTAGTGGGCTGGTGAATTAGGAAAATATGTTGTGTAATGATTGAATTACGAAAAGTTTGATAAGTATTATGTTATACAGTTCATATATATATTTTCATGATGATGATCATGTTATTGCTTTCGTATATTGTTTTATGAATTTCACCGAAGTAAGTGAATGGTAAAGGTTTTATTATTAATAAAAGGATTTGTTGTAAATTATGCTCCATTGGTCTTTTTGTGTTTTCTACCCACCTTTACCTCCGTGACGGTGAGATATCGTAATGTCCTTACTGGGCTAGTGTAGCTCATTCCTTATTTAATCATTTCAGATCAAGAGGACATCGTTCCCGAGCCGGTTCCGCAGGAGGACGACGAAGGAGACGCCTAAAGACTCTATAGTCACATTCATAGTTTTTACTTTCAAGTTTCTCCTTTAAGTAGTTTAATCTTTTATGTTTTGTGAGCACGTTCTTGGTTTTAGTGTAAGAGATGTTATTCAAATTTTAACTTCGCTTCCGCATTTGATATTTATAATATAAATTCCATTTTAAATTCCAGGGCTGCTACAACATTCTTTACACAATAGTTTAAAATACCCAATAGGTTTACGAGAATATTCCTTCTAAAAGAACAAATAAAAATTAAAGAAATAAATGAAAGTAAACAATTGAGCATCTTAGTATGACTTTCACTAGTTTTTTAAGGAGTCTGGGTGGTGAACTACACAACCTCCTTGTTGATCGGGATCTGGATCTTGGTTCTCTTCATCTGAAATAGTTAATGAATGGATGAGTTACACTATCCCAATAAAAATATCACACTACTCATCGATACAGAAACTGAAGGTTGGTAAAAATTATAAAAATAAATAATGAAACTCTTAATTTAAGTAAATTCATTTATCATAAGTAAACTCATTTATTACATACTTACCGTTACGAGATTTTCAAAATCGACCTATAGAGACAATAGCTCAATAACATCATAATGTCATATTCAATTAAGCAAGAATAACAACTTTCCTTTTTTATTTGCCTACTAATATCCATGGGGGTCCACAGGGATGTCCCACTACGCATGAACCAACATCCAACCTTATCAACTAACCAACCATCCCTATACCCCGTCCGTTATGAGTATCAAAAATACAATCCCTCAATATCTCGTCCGGTATAAGGATGAAACGAACTGTCCCCATGCCTCATCCAGTATGAGTGCCAAAAATACCAATCTTTAATACCCCATCCGGTATGAGGTGAAACGGGTCGTCTCCATACTTCGTCCGGTATGAGCGCAAAAAATACTAATCATCCATACCCCGTCTAATATGAGGCGACGTTTACGTTAGGGTTTCCTATGTACCCGATCCGTCCACCATTTTCAGGATATCCAGTAAAGCTATCATTCATTCATTCACTTAACCAACCAATTTTCTGTTTACTTTTAATTTTCAGTTTCACAATTTAACCGTAAATCAATGCAAGACAAATAATGCATGCATCAAGTAAAACACAACTGAATTATTTTACCAATTCTAGTATATTATCATGCATTTAAAGATGTAAAATTAAACAATCGATTAAATAGGATAAATAATAATAATAATATGTTCTAACTCCATTAGTAACCTGTAATTAATTCTCAAAATTTTTTAAATTACACAAAATATTGTATTATTGATAATTAAACTTCAATTCTATAACAGAAAAATAAAGGTGAGGGATTCTTACCCGAATCGGTGTCCAAAATACCGAACTTTTTACTGCGCCTAAACTGGTCAAAAACGGCTAGCCAAGGCAAACCGCCGCCGCGGGCGGCAGTGCCGTCACTGGAGCACGGCGATGCCGTCATGTCGGAATCCCAAAGCTGGTTAGAAGGGATTTTTAACACCGATTTTAGATTTTTGGTATATTTTTTAAGTACGTAGAGCGTGTTTAATCTCCGTATAAAAATTTAAGAAATTCGGAGATTGCTAGGAGGCGCGGTAGAAATTATGGTGTTTCGAACACCGATTCAGATAAGAATCTCTCACCCTATTCTCTGTTATGGAATTGAACCTTAATAATCAATAATATGGTATTTTGTGAAATTTAAAAAAAAATAGAATACTTACGGGTCACTAATAGAAACGGAACCGGTTAATTATTTATTTGTCATGTTTAACTGATTATTTACTTGTACAGTCTTAAATGCATGATAATATATTGAAATAGCTAAATGATTTAATTGTATTTTCTTGATGCATACATCACTTGTTTTGCGTGATTTATGATTGATTTGTGAAATATGAAATTAATATACAAATGAAAAATTGTTTAATTATGTGAATTAATAAATGGTTGTTTTACTGTATATCTTGGGAGATGGTAGACGGACCGGGTATATAGGGACTACCGTGAATGTTACCTCATACTAGACGGGGTATTGAAAGATGGTATTTTTGGTACTCATATCGGATAGGGTATGGAGACGGCTCGGTTCACCCTCATACCGGATGTGGTATCGAGGGACGTCATTTTTGGTGCTCATACTGGATAGGGTATAGAAACGACCTGGTTCACCCTCATACCAGATGTGATATCGAGGGATTACATTTTTTGTACTCATACCGGACGATGTATGAGAACGGTCGATTAATTGACAAATTTAGATATTGGGTTCACGCCTAGGGAGACATCCCTATGGATCCCTAGAGATACCAGTAAGCAAATAAAATGAAAAGTTGTTGTTATTATTCACTTGTATAAGAAATCATAATGTTATTTGAGTTATTATCTTTGTAGGTCAATTTTGAAAATCTCATAATGGCAAGTATGCAATAAATAATTTTTCTTATGATAAATGAACTTACTTAAATTAAGAACTCTATTAGTCGTTTTATTTTTTTTTACCAACCTTCAGTTTTCGTATCGATGAGTAGTATAATATTTTTATTGTGGTTGTGTAGCTCACCCCCTATTAACTATTTCAGATCAATAAGATCAAGATCCAGATCCTAACCAGCAGGAGAGCTGTGACTAGGTGTCCCTCGGATCCTATCAAGAGCTAGTGGAGGTTAACATTACTAGAACATTTATTTACTATTTCATATGTTTATTTCTTTTTTTTTTTATGAACCGCTATGAAATGAACATTTTCGTAATCCTATTGGGCATTATAATTTATGTGTAAGTAATGTAAATCTTAACGTTATTATACGCTTCTGCATCTTTAATTCAAATTTATTTTACCCAAGGTTTTGGGACTCTACATATTTTATTATATATTTTTAATTTTTTATTAATATTTTAATATCCGACCTCAATAGAAGGGTGTGTAAATAAATAAACTAAATTAGAACTTAGGGTTTAAATGAAAAAAATTTTAAAAATTAGGGGATTTTTATAAATTTTAAGGACTTAAATGAAAATGTATGGAAAAAAATGGGTTAAATGCATAATTAAATAAGAGTGGAAGGGGGCAAATAAAAATCAAGAAATGGATGGTCGAAATTGCACCGTTTGAGAGATCCGATGGCTGGAAATCACATCCAATTGAACAACCTATTATTTAATATTGCAAGATCATATGGCTAGGGAAATTGGTATTTAAAGGAACAAAATAGGATTTTTCTTTCATTCAGCAAATGAGAGCCGAATATGAGAAAGGAAGAAAGTTGAGTCGAGTGAGTGAGAGAAGAGGTCGAGCTGAGTGAGGGTCTGGCCGAGAGGGAGACGAGGACACCGTGAGAGTGAGAGACGAGCAAGGAAACCAAAAAAAGAGAAGGAAATACAGCCGAAGAGGAAGGAATAGGTATCGCGGAGGTGGAAGGTCGAAGGAAGGAAAGGGAAAGAGAACCGTGATCGAGAAACGCTGCATTGTTGGCAGATTCTGAAGCCGTGTTGCGCGCAGCGTCAGCATTTAGAAAATAGGTAAGTTTCATCCCTTTCTATTTTTTCGAGATTCCTTTTCCGTGTTTCACTTTAACCAGCATGTAAGGGTGAAACCAAATTGCCCAACCGTCGCAATAAGTGAAGAGTTCTCTCGGGGAACCAAAGAAACCATTCTCTAGAAGGTAGGAATCGAGTCGAGGTTGTTTCGGGTTTTTTGGGCACTGAACCCGAACCAGGTGAGTTCTTTTTCCTCTTTCGACGTGAGTTCTCGATGGAAATGAATATTAACGTGTGTGTGCTGATTTCAAGAGCTAGAGTGCTCACATCGCCATGGTGAGTGTGAGGGTCTTCTCGGAAAAACCAGAAATAATTTCCAGTGGTGAAAATCTAGAAACTTGAGGTTGTTCGGCCTTCACAGCACCCAAATTGAATCATGTGACTCTTCTTTTCCTCTTTCGTTGGGGAGTTTTGGTGAATACAGATGCTAATACATATGTATGTGTATATGTATAGATTTTAGAAAATAAATCACCCACACCTACGCAAGGAGTTGAAGTGGTGGTTCGTCAAATACCGAAAAACGAGCTTGTTGTTAATAATTACCCAAAACGGCCAATGTTAGTAGTTTTCTTTTAGGTTTAGTTCATTTCTATTAATTAAATTTAATTTTATTTATGTATGGTGATTCTAAGCCGTTGATCAAGTGGAATACAATCTGTTTGAGGAACTTTGGTAAGTATTTCCTTATTCCAAACTTGGATTGGGATTTTAAAAGCTTATACATGTGTATTCTTAAATTTGTGTGTGTTTTAATATATAATAGATACTGACTTGATTCCTTGATGAAGAACATAACTTAGACATCTTCCAACAGTGGAAACTGCCAAGAATGAGTTTGGGACCCTTGATTTTCCTGGTCTTTGTATCACTGGACATGGTTTCATTTGATTGTGGGACATATGACAAGTAAACCCTAACTTGTTTGGAAATCATGAGGAGATGGAAACCAGAAAAATTTAAGAACTGATCAATGTTTGAATGTGTGATAAGGAATAAAATTTATAAGTGAAAAAAAACCACCAATAAAGTGAAAGGTTGAGAAAAAAGAAATAACGTAAGAAAACAAATAAAAGTAGAAAATGAATTAATTATGGTTACAAAATAAATTAACTTAAATATATTAAAAAAAGGGCACAAACAAATGAAGGGAAAGCCTGCTGTTTTTCTGAGGTTGGGTTTTGAGATGAGAGTAGGATACACACGTCGAAGAAATCCGTTGTCTAGAGAGAGTGGAGTGAGAATAAAAGGGAAATAATAAAAAACTAAAATATGAGTGGATGTGAGTGAATAGTATATGGACCCTGGATACATTTTTGTTTAGTCTGAATCGAGGAAGATAGTGTGTGTGTGACTGAAGTTCAGCGGGTATGGTGAACTTGCACATTGATAGAGTTTGAAACCTAATCCAAATGTGGATAGGTGTTTGTGAGTGTGGGTCATTTAACAAATGTAACTGTTATGACTAATGTGAGATTTTGTGTGTGTGCTATCTATGCGATGGGGGGATCCATTTCACCTCTCTTTGACGACGATATAAACGGCGTCGTGCGATGAAACCTTAGAGATGACCTTCCAAGTGTGTGTATGCTCTTTCGAGTGTATGTGGTGATACTTGAGACTATAAATGATATTCGAGTATAATAGAGAAATTCGATTAGAAAAATATAAAATTAGAATATCCGAAATAATTGTGTTTAATAAATAAATTCTAGTCTAATAAATGGCGAAAAGTATAAATAAATTTTGTATTAAAAACATTACTAATGAATTTATCACATATTATATGTTTTACATGATGTATAATCTGAGTTTTGGAAGAACGGAAATACGTATTGAAATGGTGAAGCTTATTAATTTTCACCATGATATTTTTCAAATGAAAAAAAAAAGAGATAGAACCGTTGTCAGATGAGTAAAACTTGTTCAGTGCATATATATTTTATTTATATTCTAGAAATTTTCGTTTTATTTTATTAAACTCTAAATTTTGACCTTATGTTTTATATATATCATTACTGTATATATATATCACATGAGATGCTAAGTTTTATGTTAAGTCTTTAACTGTGCATATGCATATTTTGTGGGCTTATTGTATAAATAATAGTTTGAGTAGATTTGCTCCTCATTATTGGATTTGGGGGTGTTGCAAATATAATATAATTATATACATTAATATAATAAAATAACTGGTAAGATTCAAGTCGAATAACTCGTAAACTCAACGTTACAAAAAGATAATAAAAGATTTATTGCAGATTATGGTTAAGTTTGGGTTTACTTTTCATAAGAATAGATTGAGTTAAAGTTCGGTAAAACTCATCTCAAACTTCACTCATTAGAATCCTCAATTAAAATACTAATTTATAAAAAGAACCCGACAATTCAAGAGAAATTTTTTTTTAAAATTTAAAGAAGTGGTTAAATAGAGAGACAGATATAGAAAAAGAGAAATCATTGATCGAATAAGAAAAATAGACTAAAGATATATTGATTATTGTATCAAAATCTTTGAATTGCATTAGTATCTAAAAATTCTTTTTTAAATAAAAATCTATAAGATTTCACAAAATGTGTTGCTTTTTTTTTCCTATTACTTATGTAAAATATTTATCCGACGAGAATAGTGCACTTGGAATAAGTGAGGTGGCCTGGGAGGCCTTGATTCGAAATTATCGAGTAATGATACCTCATAGTCGCTACAACTGTCGGATTTTAAAGCAAAGGGCTGGGCTCCAGCTGGTATGCACCAGGCAAATGTGGTTAGATG
>NW_019014335.1:18779-45872 GCF_000150535.2 Carica papaya | reverse complement strand
GACTACCAAAAAAGGTAAAAAAAATTTTATTTGCTCGAAATTTGATTTTGAACACCTTCATGGCCAAATCGAGAGTAAAAAAATCGGTAGATGAGCCAGAAACCACGGATAAAGACTGGTGGCACCACCGCGAAAAAAACTAAAAACTGCCTCCGATGAGGCCCTGTCCGATTCTCATTTCGTATGATTTTTTCACAATTATATTCACCATTCTGTTTTCCACAGGTTGACAAAAAAAAAGGCCTAACAACGAAGGTGAGCCGGCGGAGCCACCGCACCGAAAAACCTCATTGTCGGTAAGTTTTTATTTTTCTATTTTTTTAGCCAACCGAGTCCCCTTAATGTGTGTTTTTGCAGGGATGAGCATAAAATTGGTCAAAATTGGTCAAAACTAGCCGAAAATGGTCATTTTGCGGCAAACTGCCGCTGCGGACGGTAGTGTCGTCACTGGAGCACGACGGTGTCGCAGTGCCGAAATTTTAAAATTGACTGAAAAAAGGTTTTTAACACCGATTTTGAATTTTTAAGGTATTTTTAGGTACTGGAAGCATGTTTTAATCTCTAAAAAAAATTTAGAGAACCCGAATACCACCAATAAATGCAGCTGAGAGTTTAGTATTTCGGACACCGATTTGGGTAAGAATCTCTTACCCTATTTTCTGTTATGGAATTGAAGTCTAATTATAAATAATACAGTATTTTGCGTAATTTAGAAAACTTCGATAATTAATTACAGGTTACTAATGGTGGCAGAACTGATTATTTATCACTATTTATCATGTTTTAACTGATTGATTGATTTTATAGTTTTAAATGCATAATAATACATTGAAGTTGGTAAGATGATTCAATTGTGTTTTCTTAATATATGTATTGCTTGTTTTGCGTGATTTACAGTTAAATTGTAGAATTGGAAATTAAATGTAAACAGAGAATTGGTTGATTAAGTGAATGAATGAGTGGTAACCTTACTGAATATCATGAGAGATGGTGGACGGACCAGGTACATAGAGAATCCTACTGTGAATGTTGCCTCATACCGTGGGATATCGAGGATTGGTGTTTTGGCGCTCATATCGGACGGGGTATGGGGACGGTCCATTTCACCATCATATCAGACGAGATATTGAGGGATGGTATCTTTGACACCATACCAGACGGGGTATGAGGATGACCAGTTAGTTGACAATGTTGAATAAGGGTTCATACATAGTAGAGACATCCATATAGACCTCTATGGATACTAGTAGGTAGATAAAAAAGAGAAAATTGTTGTTCTGGTTAATTATGATGTTGTTTGTGTTATTACCTCTATAAGTCGATTTTTAAAAATCTTGTTATGGTAAGTATGCAATAAATGATTTTATTTAAGATAAATGAATTTATTTAATTTAAGAGATCCATTAGTTATTTTGATGATTTTTAACAACTTTCATTTCTGTATCAGTGAGTAGTGTGATATTTTTACTGGATTAGTGTACTTCACTATTTCATTAAATATTTCAGATCGAGAGAACTAAGATCCAGATCCCGATCCATAAGAGGGTTGCGAATAAAATGCCAAATTATTTACTTTCTATTTATTTCTTTAATTTTTCGTTATTCTTTTAGAAGAGTCATTCCCGTATCTCTATTGGCTATTCTAAATTATTGTGTAAGTAATATAAACCATAACTTTATTATTTCGCTTTCACATTCATTTAATAATTTTATTTCCTTTTAAGTTATGAACCGTTATATAAAATTTTTGAATGACTAAAAAAAGAAAAAGAGAAAATCATTAAAAATTTTGGCAATTGAAACCATATGAATAAAATTTAAGGCAAAATTTTATTATCTTTAAATCTAAGCGAATTAAAAGTTCACATTTATAACTTATACAATTGAGAAAGTAATTATAAAAAAATTTATTTTTAATTAATTTAATATTTTGTTGCGGTTAAGATTTTTTAGTTGAGATAGTTAGTTAAAATTCGACATTATATTTTTAATTTTTTTTAAATATGATTTTAAATAAATATGTTGAAAATAATTTCTCTATTATTGGATAGTCTTCAAATGAAAATATTAAATCAAATTAAAAAAATTGAATAATTATTTTTTCTTTTTGATAATATAAAGATTAGAAAATTAGTTGGATGAAACGACGACATTTTTCTCTTTGGTGTCAAATCATGTTCGATAGTCAAATCCCACAAATTTCCAAAGAAAGCAAGCTGGTCAACAACCAAACCGAACCAATCGGATTCCTCCACGTGGCGGACAATCTTTTTTTTTTTTTTTTTTTTTCCTCAACCCCCCGCGCTTCTCTCTGTTTTAACATGAATCTCTCTCTCACTCTCTCACTCGCACAGCCCGCCGGGACGTCAACGTCTTTGTCAATCTCTGACTCTGCCATCCTCCCCTTCTTCCCCGCGCAAAACGACATATACATACATATCTTATAGTTTAACCCAGATTTTTTAATTTTTAAAATTTAAATAAATTTAATATTATTTTGTAAATAAAAATAAAAAATTAATTATATTAATACAGGACGTGGTAGCTTTTTTCTTTTCTGGTTTATGAGGAAAATTGATTTCTTTTTTTTTGTTTCTTATCTGGTATGGAATTCTTTAATTATTTTAATAACAAAAATGCTACAACATGTTTTCAATCAGAAACATAACCTACCTTTCTTCCCAACTTGAAAGGAGAAGTAAACAGTGGAAAAAAAAAAGACCCTCACATTGCCTCTCCCAAAAGAGAAAAAGGGAAAGGAAAAAAAAAAAAAAAAGAAAGAAAATCAGAAAAGTGAAAGCAGAAAATGTTATATATATATATGGTATGTATACTAGCTTTGCTTTTCTGTAGTTTCTGCACCAGTCCAGTAAGTTTTAACAGCAAGAAGAATTTTCTCTGGATTAAATGGTCCACTCTCATGGTCCATAATCTGGCTCTTCCACCTCATTCCATTGGTTTTGCTTTGAATCTTTACCAGAACATCCACAGTGTCTCTGAATATCACTGTCCCTTCTGGCCTCAGAATTCTATCCATCTCTAGCAAGATGTAGGTCATGTCACACCTTTTACGTATACCAATCAAACAAAGAATCAGCTACTAGATCCCCCATCGGATATTTGAAGATAGTAAAATGGGTATTGATATATTTTTTATTTTGTTACATGTAAATATAGCGGGTGAAGTTATATATACCTGTCCTGATAAAAACTGAAGACTCCACTTGCATGAATGAGATCATAAGTTCTTGGGTAAGTTGAGAATGCCTCACACCAGTCCTGGTATGTTCCAATAAGACCTCTTTCATAAATGGCACCAAGAGTGTCTTTTTCTGAATTTGTAGGGACTACGTTCATAATCCAAACAGGATATTTCAACATGGCTGCAGCAAATCCTCCTAGGTAAGCATTCATGTCCATTATGTTCCTATATCTTCCTTGTACTAAAGGAGCAATGATCCTTTTGTAATGGGTCACCCTCTCCTTCCATACTTCATTGTCCTCCCGGAAACTATCCGAGGTGACGCCTGTTATGGTGCCCCAGGCAATTCTCGGGGGAAGAGCAAACGCTCGTTCAGGCCATTTCTCCACCGCGCCACCAGCCACTTCCCCTGAGTTGCTTACCTCTGGCATTGGAGTTATGCAGGTTTCCATGTCTTTGTACCTTTCAATCATACATAATCACAAGCAAAAGATGAGTCAAGTACAATTTTTTTCCATTTCTTTCTATTACTTGTAATAGATTCTTTCAGAAAGTTCTTCACATAGTATCAGAGTTAAAAAAATTTTAGTACTGAAATCCTGGCAACTATCAACTTCTGCTAGTTAATTTCAGCACCATGGGTCATTGTTTTTTTTGTTAAATAAATTAAATATTTATCTTTTCTTAAAATTTTAATTTATTTAAATTATATATTATTTAAGAAACTGAAAAGTAATGAATGTTCTATAAAAATTTAATCTATCAATTAGGAAGAAAAGAAATGATGGATTTCATTTATAAAGATTATAATTATCATTTAAGATGGGGATAAATAAAGATTCATCTATCTTTTTGATGTAATTTACCTAAAAAAGTTTGATTGATTGACTGAAAAATTCACATCAATATATAATTATCTTCTCCTCTCGCCTGAGTTTATTCTTATTGTTACTTTTCTTTAGTTCTAACATTTTTTGCTGGATCTCTGAATTCAGTCTATCAAACTTGAATGCAAGGAGATTAGTTAAGTTATACATGATAGATTGTGTCAATTCCTATTTGTTTAAACTTTTGAAAAATCTGACTCGATTAATTGTCCAGAGACCAAATGTTAGAATGAAAGACATGAAGAGAAAAGTACCAAGCATAATCTGGATTGCCTGAGTTGCAGATAGGAGGTTTCCCATAAACCTCCTTGCTCTTAATGCATTCCTTGTGATTCATAGGCTTCTGCCAAATTGCTAGATCCTCTTTTTCTATCACTTTCTTCCAGCACAAACTCTTGGCTACCTCCTCAATGGCATCCTGTTCTTGCTTTAAATCTTCCTGGGTTCTTTCCCATCCTCTCCAGTACTTCTTCCAGTGAATTGGAGGGCCAGAAAGGATCCAGTAGCCGCCCGGCCTTAGGATTCTATCCACTTCAATTAGATACATCCCATCTGCAAAGAAGTAAAACATAAATCTTGATAAATGCCAATAGAATAAAGATTCCAATAACATTCATTGGCACCTTACCATAGTTCTTCCAAGGTATCAAACAACGTGAACAGTGAGCCATATCAAAGGCCCTTGCTGGGTAAGGAAGCCTCTGCGAACCCATGATACCAATCATGGCAGGAACTCCTCGTTCCAATGCAAATTGGACCTGTGCTTCGTGCGTGTCTCTTGGTGCAAAAGACATAGCCAGGATGTCTCTCTTCAGTAGGTACGCTCCCCAGCTTGCAACCTGAACCAGCCAAATGGAGTTCAACATGTGATTAGGCTTATGAGCATAAGAGGTGAGGGTTTTTTAGAACATTCAAACATGACATAATTATTTTAGTTTTTTCCGTTGTTAGAAAATAAAAAGAATCAGAGCGATTGAAGCAAATAAATACTTTAGAGGTCAAATTGTAACTAACAAGAGCTAACAACCAAATTTGTAGCAAGTATTAAACTTGAGAGAGTAATTGAGAAGAGACTATGTATGAGAAGTTCACTTACACCACAGCCGGTATCAATGGCAGTTCTGATTTTTCCAGAAGTAAGAGGAATGAGCATGCCAATATCATCGATATAAGCATCAGCTCCACGAGGGAACATGGTGCCTCCTCCCGGGAATCTAAACCGGTCACCCTCAACCTGAATCCAGTTCTGAACAGCCTTCTCAATGCTAAGCTCATTATGGGGAATATTATCATACCATGCATAATCTCTGCTCTGAGGCCATTTAAAAGGAGTTTTATACTTAGGCGGAGCAGGAATGAGACAGAGATGAAGCTCATCTTTTCCAGGACAATGCCGCTCTCTGTACTTCAACATCTCCCTGTCAAATTTCCTCCCTCTCTGCTTGTCCTGACAAGGAGTGTATTCACTGAAGGACATGTCACATGGGGGGAGTTGGACTGAGTCTTTTGCAGAATTGTTGACCTCGACCTGGTGATGGCTGTTGAAGTCCAATGTGACTGTTTCTGCGGAGGATTGAGTTGGAATTGGGGTCGAGTTGGGATCGCAGCCAACTCGGGTATAGACCTCAGATTGAGGGGTGGAGCGGACTGAGTTGTTCTGCCATGCGCCTAGAATGTAAAACAGGATGCAGAGTCCGCTCACGCCAAGGATCCAAGTTAGGCGCTTTCGCTTTGATTCGAGCTGATGATGTTGCTTTGGTGATCCACTGCGCTCCTTGCCCATCTGGAATGCATAAAGTTTGATGAATAAGTCGAGAGATTATTAGATGAGAAATGAGAACAAGCTTGACTGATAGAAAATTCTCATGTTTTCTTCAGAAAATTTTTCCACTCTCCTCCCACCCACTCCTCATATCAAGCATTTAAGTAACTTAACATGTTGCAGGAAATGTTACTGTTACAAACCACTTATTTAAATGAGAAAAGAAGAAAAATCAGGGGAACCCAGATGAGAATTTCTCCATATTTCTTCAGGTATTAGAAGAAAACACAGAGAAGAGAACAGGGTCTTCAATCCTCATATTAATTATATAAGTAAATTTCTTCGAAGAAATGATTTTTGGACAGTTTTCCAGCAGGGGAACCAGATGAAAAATTCACACATTTCTTCAGACATTTCAAGAGTACAGAAAAAAGAGAACAAGGTCTGCAATCCTCTTATCAAACACACAACTCAAACAGAAATTTCTTCCCAGAAATGAACTTTGCAAGGGAAATCTTCTTCTCTTTTTAAGATTTTTGTTCTCCAAACACTCATGAGCAACAGCAAAAGCAGGGGAATCCAAATGAAAATATCTGGGTAATCCATATAGAAAACTTCCCACATTTCTCGACACGTTTCCAGAAAACAGAGAACAAGAAATCAAGGTCTCGAACCATCATGTAAGACATACAATAACTTATAAATTTCCTCCAAGAACTGAACTTTGAGGAAGAAAACTTCATGTCTTTAAGTAACTATGTCTTCCTACACTCAACAAACTCGGAGAAAACAGCAAAAGTAGAGGAACCCAGATGAAAAATCCAGCATTTATATATGCTGAATGCATGAAATGATAAAAAGGCAAGATTTTTCTTCAAAGGTGACGAAGTGGAGAAGAAGACGTACCTTATAATTTAACCAGCTGGGTGAAGAAAGTAACAATACCCGAATAAGACTCCTCCCAAAGTGCAGAAGAAACGGGGGAGCTTTTGCTTGCTGATAGCTTATGTTTCTGTCTTTTAACACTCAAGAGAAACATACACACGACATGGTAAAACAACAGTGAGCGGAGAAAAAAAAAAAAAAAGAGGTTGAATAGAGAAAGTTAGGATGATAAGAAAAAAGAGTAGGAAGAAAAGGAAAGATTAATAAAATAATCCGCCATTGCAGGAGTTGGTAAGAGAGTGAGTATTTGTTTGTTTTTTATCGGTTAAAAAAAGGATATTTTGGAAGAAGAGAAGGAAAATGAATGAGTGGTGATTTGGTATTTTTATGAGAGAGAAGAAGATTTGGTCTAAGGAGGAGGACGAAGACAGTGGCAGGATTTGGAAATGGAGGGTTCAGAGGAGAGTCACCAGCCTTATTTTGCTCTTGTCCTTCTACTTTCTTTTTTCTTTTTCTTTTTCTTTTTTTAAACAAAACTTTCCCTGCTTTTTTATTTATAATTCCATCATATATCTAAAGTTAAATCTTTATAATTATAATAATATAACTTCATATTACAAAGAAAATGAATTGATGCAAGCTATCCACACTTAAAGACACCATTGTTGTCCCCAAAAAACAGTTACCTTCGACTGTTATAACTTCTGTTTTTGTTCATTTATATATAAATACACACACACACACACACATATATATATATATATATAGAGAGAGAGAGAGAGAGAGAAACAGCATAAATAGGGTGCAAGTCTATTTTTGGTATGTTCTTACAATGAGACCAGAAGCTTGAGGACATCAAAATTTTTTAAACCGTATTTTAGGATTTTAATCTTCAAAAACTAAAAATTGGAAACTTAAATTAGAAAATCTATAGAAAAAAAAAATTTGTTACCACTTGGACAACATTGTTTCCTATAAATACATAAAGAATTTTAATAAGAATGTTTATGTATTTTACAATGCACAAGAATGTTAGGTGATGTTTGAGTTTACATAATTAACTCAAATATTAATTTTAACAATTACATATTAAATTTTAAAAAATCATTATAATATTATTAAAATATTAATAAATTATAATTTTATAATTATTAATTTATAATATAATAAAAACTTTATACATAACTGGTTTAACTTCAATATTGGATGTGTTTGCCAGAAAAGGGAGGAGGGCAGGTTGGTGGCCATGTTTGGGCTCTGACCACTTTGGAAAGAAAAGTAATTATGTCAGCATTCATTCATTTACTGGTAGGCTGTGTCCCACAAGGTTGGAAGAGAGGAAAGTAAAGGAATCTGATGCTTGTTTCTTGTCACTACATATTAATATGAACGTCCCTTCATTAAACCCTACACGACATACATGAGACCATTTCACTAATACAGTTCGTGTAACATTTTGGGGGATTGAGCGGACCACTCACAAACGTGATGCCTTCAGAGAATATATACATATATCATTTCACTTTAAATGATATTTTCATTTGTATAGATTTACCGGAAGAGATTCGTCCATCTGTAAGAAACATCATATCTATATCTGGAGAATTCTTTACATCATTTTCACCTTCTAATCAAACCGTGTCTGTAAGCTTCTTCTGGTTAAAACATTAAATCCTATATTTAATGATGATGTTAACTAAAAAATAGTTCAGCAGATTCGGGTATTGCTTCTCGACCTTTTTCTTTTTTCTGAAGAAGAAAATGGCATATACGCAGACTTGTTTCCAAGAAAGGAATGTAAGTTGCGGGTGGAAAGTAGAGAACCCATATAATCAATTTCCTGCAGGTATAAGTTTCCATAAAAATGAACTTCTGAAAAAAAAAAAAAAAAAAGCAGTAGCTTAAGCCCTAATTCCAATGAAGGAGAGTGCAATAAAAGCGTCCTTTCTATTTTCTAAATTCGTACTGTCCTTTCGTAGCCTTGGGAAGGGGGAGGAAAAATAATGTCTATTTCCAAATTCCTCCACACGGCAGATCATAAAAGTAAAACCTACTTCTACCGTAAAAACTGGGATTAAATAGTACAAATGCTTCTGCGTAATTGTACCTTTTTTTTATTCAAGTTATTAAATAAATAATAATAAAATATATAACTAGAACAGAAGCAAGGGAGACAAACCCAAGTGACATTAATGTCTGGTATGATTGACACCTGTGGTATTAAAAATTTAATTCTTTTTTACAGCTTTGAAAGAGAGAGTCAAAAGTGATAGAGACACGATAAACTCTACCTTATAATTAATATTTGCATTAATCTTGACTGTGATTGATAGAACTAAACTTGTAGTTAGTTAACATGAGTTAGCTTTAAGTGTTCGTTTAGAAAAAAAAAAAAAAATTAAACATACAGAGGCTTAAACAGAATAAAAAAATGTTTTAAGGGTTTAAATAAAAGATTTACAATAATACAAGGGTAATATTACTAAGTAAGCTGTAAAAACTGTGGAAGGATAGTCAATACTGGTTCCTTCCGGCTTGAGAATTCAACAAAATCCAATCACATATACTAGCTATACAACGTGTACAGATAAAACAAAAGAAATTTTACAGAGTAGGACCAACCCATCTATCTACTTCACATTCAAATTCACAAGCATCTAGAGTCTAAGATGTAAACTGTAGCATGGATTAAATTAACTCGATTACCCCTCGATGTCACCATCTTCAAGGGCTCCAATGAGTTCTAGCCCTCCTTCCCTCCACCCTGGAGATTTTTATGAAGAAATGGAGGACCTGCAGCCAAGTTAGCCAACTCAGAAAACACTATGAGAAACAAACTGAACAATGTTGCCTAGATGACTGCTTCGTGCTCCATGCTGCTTTTTAGGTTCTCGAATTGCTGAGCTATCACACTTTGATTTCTGCACTTGTATACTTCAACTAGCGATCTAATTGCTTCAGATATCATTTCTTTCTTCTGACTCCCAACAGAATTAGTTATGGTACCGGGTTGAATATTGGACTTCCCCAATGATGAACACAGCAACTTTAACCAATCCTCCAGAAATGACGCTTTCTACATTTATAAACAGACAATTATTGATTTAGAAAGCTGCCTGAAGTACCAGAGAGAGAGAGAAGCCAGGCAAATTAAAAGAGCACTTTGCTCAAGCAATCTATGTCGTTGGCTACGATAGTTTTTCAGAAATTCTGGAGCAATAGTGAATTATTATGACTTAATAAAGGGTGAATCGTAAAAATACACAGGCATAATTATTTTAATAAAAATATGCATGACTATCGACATGCACAAATGTAGAAGATATTTCTCTTCCTTGACCATCCTTAAATCTTATTCCATCAACTATTCAAGAAGTTTGCTCAAAAAATTGGTTCCACTACAATTAGATCACCTAAAGAACCACTTTATGTCAAAGAATCCGTTGTTTTTCACTTTGTGTTAGCCAAATGCCCGCAACAGAAGTTCTTCCCAGAATTACAAACAACTGAAGAACAGAGTCAAGGATGCATCAATATCTGTGAGTTATTTGCAAGGAAAAAATTGAGTCTTCAAGGATATTTCTTACTCTTTTTATAAATCCCAAAATGTTTGGTTGCAAACCACCTTTTTTTTGTTTAAAGGCTACCCCCTTAGTAAGGCAGAAGATTTAGGGGACACTGCAGAATCTTGAATATCTGTTTTTTTTTTCTCCTGCTGATGGCACCAAGGGACTTGTATAGTTTTGAATCTTGAATATTTTTAAATTCTTTTGTATTAAGATTGCACCCTCTTAGTGCCCTTCAATTAATCCTTCTTTCACTTCTAAAGAAAGACATTAGCACAACTTTAAGCCTACAAAATTGTACACACAACAAAATCATCATTAAACTGATTCCATTTTGAAACCACACAATTGGCTGACTAAAAGCAAACAGGGTGGGATTTTGGAGGTTGGACTAGCTACTTAATGTGAAAATGCAGGTTATAGCTGCCTCTCAGTAGAGTGATACTAATAGATAGCCAAATAAATGCCAGACATGATTTGACATGAGCTATTCGCATAGTTTTCACAATTTTGAAATACTCACTTTAACAAGAAAGTCTTTCAGAGGCTGGTAATCTGTGCTAGAAACAAGGCTGAGAACATGCAACATGGTTGAGGTTAACTGTAATAAGAAAGAAATGATGTAACATTACCAATCTGTAGAAAGAAAGCCAAGTAGAAGCTCACAATAAATGTAATCTGAACGTTAAAAACCAAAATAATGTTACTGAGTGCATAGTGAACAAATGAAGGGTTTGACCTGCTTCTCGAGTGCAATCCTGTATTTGAAATTTGATGGCGCAGATACCTTGTCTGAACTTACATTCTCAAGTATATGCTCCACACCTTGAACAACATCTGAGAAGGACTTCCCATAAGCTGCATCAAACATACAGGCATAAGACAAACCAACAATGTCAAACAAACATAGAGATTTCTCTTTTCGTGTGAGCTGTGGGAAAATTGTTCTCGCAATATGTTAGTCAATTGATTCAACAATATAAAGGTAGAAAAGAAGTACCAGTGGCCAGAAGAGAAATTGGTGAATCACTAAGGCAACAAAAATCAATCATGTTTGCATGGAAAATACTGCTACAACTCACCAATTGCTGATGCTGGAACAGCTAAAGCAGCAGCAGCTTGTATTCTGATTTTGAAGTTAGAAGAATCACGAAGTAATAATAGAAGGATACTGAAAACAGATGGAGCCCTGCAAACAACACATGAATTAATTATATCTAAATTGAAATAGCAGTTCGTTGCTTAAGAAGGTTTAATTTGAAAAAGGCAGAGATACAGGATTATCTAACAAAGCACATGCAGGCAGAAATAATGAGCCATTAACTACTCTACTAAAGAATCACCACAAAATTGTAACTTGCCATAATGTAGAATGGCAACAAAAGAAAAAGAACATCAGATAGTCCATTAAGACAGATTGAAAACTAAAACAGAAAAACAATTTTTTTTAAAGATATTTTTAACAAACATTTCAGAGGAACAAAGAAACAGAAGCTTTAAAAGTAAGAAAAGAAATAAGAAACTACCCAGGCGCTCTATGGCTTAATGGCAGAGGCACTGTAATTGTCAGGAGTTTGACTCCCCTTAGGCACTTCTATGGCAAAGAGTGTCTTGACACTGAACCAGAGAGGGCTTGAACAATGTTCCGTCTCTTTTCATAAATATAAAGCTTCTGTTTCTTTCCTAAAAACCGAGGTCTGTTGTGCTGTGAGAATGATCCCTTAACCATCTTCTTTTATGCTGTCCAGAGGAGAGAAAGGTAAGGGATTCAGCACTCAGTTCATTGGGCCTCAAGTGGGATTTCGATCATTTTGGAGGAGTTGATGTGGGAAGGCATCTGCAGTCTCAGGAGCAGAAACTGATTTACTAAATTTTATTCTTCCTGTTACCTTCTTGATCCTTTAGGTAGGCATGAAAAAGGAGGTTTCTGAGGGCTTCAATTCTGATTTGCTAGTCTTACTGACCGTGGCTCAGACCTTATTTTTGTTGCTTTACAGGTTACCCCTCCTTTTTTTTGGAGAGAAAAAGTGAACAAGATCAAAAGGCACCAAATGGGTACCACACAAATACTTTTTTTTTTTGTTTGAAATAACAAGCATAAAACGTGTCATTAAGTATAGACACCAACGGGGTGCAAATCTATGTACAAAATTATTTACAAGTCTGTAAGGACGTCAATTAATTCACCTAAATTCTTCATGGAGTACAACGGTTAACCTATAACCAAAAAACCTAGGGTCCACAACCATCTCTCTCGAATCTTATCAATAGTCTCTTCCACCCGGTCAAAAACTCTCTTATTTGAGTACCACCCCCATACATTTATAAATGTTAGATGTCAAAAGATCTATAAAGGTTCCCAAATCCTCATCTTGAAGGATTGGCTCCCTTGCCAACAAACAACTCAGGGAGTGGAACCAATAATTTCTACTTCTAATGTAAGAGAAGATCTAATGCTGTCAACTACTCTTTTTCTTCCTCTCTTTCCAAATACCCAAAGAATAGACAAGGGGAGAAGCATATGAAGTCTTATCCTAGCTTTATAGATCTTTATCCCTCCCCAAGCCCAGAGTTCATTCACTCCCAATCCAAAGACGACAAATTAAGAACACTTAATGCAGAATCTTGTCCTGTTGACTGTTTTTTGGGTAATTTGGAAAGAATGAAACTCTCATGCTTTTAAAGATGTTGAGAGTAGTATGTTTAAATTGAAGAGATACGTGGGATTCACTATTTTGAATCTATTTTGTGAGATCATGACATTATTAGTGATGAGAATTTTGAAAATGTACATGAGTGATATCCCCTATTGATACCTTATTAATAATATATTTCATACTTTTTATCTCAAAAAAATAAGAACACTTAACGTAGAATCCTACAACCTTCTAGCCTACAAGCATCAAAGGAGGAGATAGTTGGTGGATTAGCACTATTACAGCCACAAAGGTAACCTTTTATAATAATTTTCCTCCTCTTGCCAAGAGTGTCTATGATGAGAGTTCTCTAAGATGCTTCCCAAGTGAAGAAAACATTACTAGAAGGTGCTTTACTCTTCCAAATCTATTTCCAAGGAAATTTGAAGGCTATTGAACTCTTAGAGAGTTGATTGATGCAGTAATATTTAACTGAAAACTACCTGTCTTTGGAAATGACCTGACTGGGCAATCTTCTCGAGTAGGGTACATCCACACAACAATTTGAGGAAAAAGCCATTAACTCAAGGTAGTCATTCATTTCCCAATTATTTAGATTTCTATTCAATGGATGCTTCGCAAAGTGTTGCCAGCATAGTCAATCACCTCTACCTCACTAATTGTTGCTTCTTTGTCTCTAGCCAAGAAATAGACATTTGGGTAATGGGTTCGAAGTGGACACCCATTGTACCAACTATCATCCCAAAAACCCACAGATTGACCATTTCCCACCTTGAAAGCAACATGCTACATGAGATGTCTCTAGTTCCTGGTTATCCACCTCCATAAACTGGTAAGGCAATATGTCTCTTCGTATTCTCCACCCAAACCACTCCCCCCGCCCCACCTTCTTTAGTACCACACTCTGCCTATATCACCTCCCACCAAAGATGACTCTTGCAAGTCATGAACTTCCAAAACAATTTGATTAAAGGGGAAGTATTCATCTCAGTCAAAAGGATTTAATGGCAACCGTCTTCCTCTTGGTCTTTTGAATATCTCACAAAAAAAAAAAATTGGAGATATTCTAAGGAATAGTGGTGGAGATAGGAAAAAAGGCAAGAGAGTATACTGACAAATTGGATAGAGTGCTTATATTTAAAGTTAGACTCCCAGCATCCAGATTGGGTCCCTGTCCAACTAGCTACCCTCCTTTTGTTGAGTTGTGGCTTATTTGAATGTTTATTATTCACACTACTTTTGGACCTAAGGCAGTTTTTTCTTTATTATAGGGAGCATTCTTGTAAAAACAGTTTTTCTCCTTTTTTCTACATATAGGAAAAACCTTAATAATAAAAGGTAATTATTCATATAGAAAAATTCCGCAGGTGGTTCCATAGTGGAGGCACATTGGCGAAACAAGTTATGTTTTATATCACTTTTACTTTAATCAATGTGAATGACTTGAGTGATTTCGCAACATCCACTTCATCTTTTAAGGTCACAGGCTGCAAACTACTAGTACTCTTAAATCTAGCACCCAAAGGAAAATCCGAGCATTTCACATGAAAGTTTAGACATTTGCACCCAAGAATAGTAACATAGTCAATTATACCACATCCCCAAAGTCTAACATCTCCAGTTTATCAAGGTTGACTCACAGGCCAAATACTGCCTCTAAGCATAACAAGATGCATCTTAGATATAGTAACTGGTCGTTGTATAGCCTACAAAACAAAATGGTCATTGACAAACAACAAATGAACCATCTCCACATGTCTCTCATCCCTCGCAATAGAGAAACTCTGGAACCAAACCATTTTCTTTGGATTGTAGGTCATCTCATTAAATGCTTCCATAATCAAGATAAAAAACAACGACAACGAGGTCACCTTACTGAAGGCCTCCCAAGGAGGTGAAAAAGTGGATCGGCCCTCCATTAATCAAGACTACGAAAGAACTACAGGATATGCAAGGATGGATTCAGTTAACGATTTTTCCCCAAACTCCATCTCTTTAACATATAAATGAGAAAAGACCATAACACAAGATCTTAAGCTCCCCATATCCACCTTGTACATAAAACTTCCCCAGATTGTAAGACTAGGTTAACCACCTTGTTTGCAATAAAAAAAGCACCAGAATCTACCCATCACCCATTAACATGTTGTGCTTCACCAACCAGTTTTTCGATCTCACTGCTGAGTTTGATGGCAGGAACTTTACCAATCAATTTTTAAACACTACTTACCAAATTAATAAGCCTGAAATTTTTAATGTTCATTGCATTGTCATCCTTGCGTATTAGCACAAGAAAAATAGAGTTAAAGAAGCTACAACTAGCCAGCCTCGTGAAATTCCTCAAAAAGGCATAAAATGTCTCTATGAACAACCTCCAAATTATGCAGGACCTGGGGCCTAATTGTTGCATTGGCTTTTTGCAACCTAAACTTCTTCTTTGATGAAAGCTCTCTCCAAACAAACAACATCATCAGATGCAAGGGAATCAAACACGATGCCGTCTAATTTCCGTTCCAAGGATCAGCGTACAGCTAAGTAGAATTCTGATAGTTCTAGAATTCTCCAACAAACTTTTCCAGATTATTCTCCACATCATAGTCTGCCCCATCATAATCAAATTGGACCTATAATTTTGTCTATGGTTCCAGCCGATGGAAGAATTTGTATTAACCTTCCTGAATCTATAGCACTCTAGACCCTTACTTCCATATCCACCTCCTCTATTAATGACCGATTAATTAGTTAGGTCCAACTTGACAAGTTGCCTCTTTTCCCAATTCCGATCCAATAAACTCATCTCAACTTCTTTTTCATCTGCTCAACCATCCTAGAAAATTTCATTTGCATAAAAATTCCCAAGCTTTTAGTTCTCTTTGTATTGAGCCTGCAGTACTCCAGCTGATGCCAAGTAACCCCAAAACCATGGACCAAAGTTGACAGGAGAAAGGACAATGTAGTAAGAGGTGATTACAGGACTCGGCATCTTCTTTACACAGTGTTAATGGCGGTGGCTGGAACATCGCGGTTTCTAGGAATTTGAAGGATTGGGAAATCGACGAATATGAAAGCTTATTAACTCTCTTATCAGCAATTAAGCTCACTGATAACGATGACAAACTTCACTGGACAATCGGGAATAATGGTATATTCTCGGTCAAATCCTTCTATCATTATCTGACCCCACACAATAGAATAAGCTGTCTGGATTTCCGTACAAAATTGATCTGGAACAGTAGTGCCCCTCCTTGGGTCTCTTTTTTCACATGGGAAGCTGCCAAAGAAAGGATTCTCACTTTAGATAACCTCATGAAAAAAGGTAGAAGGACTTTTCAATATGGCAAGGTTGACCCAGATTGCGCATTGTTGGGTGTTGAATTCGCAAACACTAAAATAGGCAATAGATAGATATTATGATATGTTTTAGTTTGTTATCATCGAATTGAAATGGCTATGTTGATTGTTTACCCTAGTGAAAATTAGCATGAGACTAACAGCAGTTAGGATGTTTAGTAGTTAATCATAAACTATATAAGTTGCATGCTCATTATCCAGAAAAACTAAAAGAAATTGAAATCCTTTTTTCTGCACTTTCTACAATTTCTATCCTTCAAATTCTTTTTCCTTCCACTATTACTTCAATTAGGAATTAGGACCCTACAGAAAGCTCTTTCCTCTCTGCAGCCCGGTTGTCAAAAAAGGTGGAACTAAAGAATTAACTCTTGATCTGACACAGGAAAGCTTTTTTGCAACACAAAAACACGCATGATCCAAGGATTCATCTCATTCCAGCAGCCTTTCAAGAACTCCAGAACTCCTTGCATTTTAACCACTTGTTATCACACCTAAAGTGGAACCAAACCCCATTTAATACCTTTTAGATCAAGACATATCAAATGTTGTTAGATATAACCTAGAGCAAAAGTTTCCGAGTTAAGCTATGTATCCTTTCTTCAAACCCTAGAGACACCAAAAACCTATTACTGCAAGAGAAACAGGTATTCTCTCTCATGCTAGACCAGGTGCAAGTACCCCCCACATAAAGGCAAATCCACGAGCTTTAAGCTATTCACAAACTCCCTGAATTCCCTAGCACAAGTAGCAGAATGGTATCTTCCCAGAGCTTTTATTCCTATTCTAAACCATTTCAAAGTGACTGCCAACTACCCATTTCATCTCAGGCCATCGATATTTCTGCATCCCGAGATCACCCTGAAGGCTGAAGTAGTTTTCTTTCCACAACCTCCATCCCATTAAAACCATCCGAAAGGAACAAAATTCCCCAACATTTTACATTCCAACTATGGAAACAGAACCTTTGTTAACCCTCTCATCCCACATAATCACAATGCCCCCGAAGCCAGAGTAGATCAAACCAACTAACTCATGGTCCCCCAAAACACTCTTAATTTAATACGTCACCATGCATAATCAAATTTGGTTCACTATATACAAACAACATCCCCACCACAATTTTTCAGAGAAAAGAAAAAAGAAACTTAGGAAAGCCCTTTTGCTAGCATCATTCAAGCCCCCCCACATTTCAAGAAATTATTCTACTAATAATTGAAATCAAGTAGAGCTATCACCCCGAAATGCTTTTTTCTCCCTTGCTTCCTTGCTCTTGTCTTTTTAATTCTCTTGAACCTTTTCGAGATTTAACTTCAACACCACTAGTAGGGGATAGGGCCCCTCTTCTAGCCTCTCTGGCAATGAACAATTCATAAACCTGTTGTTCAATGACTTCTATAATCAAGTTGAGCTTTAGACTCCAAAATAGATAATGTAAGTCTTCTTCCTCTATGTGCGGTATCTCCTCCCCCATGTAGGGTATCACTTCCTCTTATGTTTAACACTCAACAACCTCATTCCTTCTCTCACAACATCCCCAAAATGGGGACTATCTTCTGAAACTATACTTGGCATTAGAAGAAGTTCACTAGAAGGTAAAGGTTGTACCTTGACGACAAGTTGAAGCCTACTTGTTTCCTACTTGGAAGAATTTGTGTTCACATTATCATAGGTGGCGTTCGTTCTCACTAGCTGAAGCTGCGTCTAAATTAACTTGAGTGATGTTTGGCCGCAGCTTGTCTTTTCAAGTTACTTTGCAGCCAAAAGAAAAAAATTAAAAGTGCTTTTGGCCAAAATCAAAGCTAAAATTTGCTTTGATAGGTTTGTATATAGAAGCTAAAAATGTTTTCAATATTTTTTCCAATGTTGCCCTTAACTAACATTGAAAAAAATCACGTCTTTGTCTCTTCAAAAACAAAACCCTAAAATCAGCCCCCTTCTCCTTTATTCCACTTTGCCTGAGCCCTAAGATCACCTCCCTCTCGCACCACCTCCAACAACTAGCCTTAAGCCTCCCACGCCACAAGATCAGAACACAACCTACCGCCCTTATGCTTTCTTCCTTCATATGCTCGTCCCATGTATGATCTTGTCATCCCTTGCGTCTGCTCGTCTGACCACCGTCTCGCCTCTTTTCATTTTCATTGTCATTCCACGCTTCGTCTATGCTCTTAATTTTATTGTACAAAAATTACTGCACAAATAATAATTCAAATTAAATTTCTCTATTTCAGTTAACTTTTTTGTTAAGTATATATGTTATATATATTTGTGTGTATATGGTATACTCTTATATACAAGTATATATGATATATTATATATATAAATACATAGTTATAATATATAATATATCTATGTTACTGTATGAATAAAAATTTAATTTTATGTTATTTTATTATTGGCAGTTATTTTAACCAAATGCAACCGCTTCTGTTTTGGCATATTCTCTTCTTATACCTTTTTTATAATTTCAATATCAACAATTATTTCCATCGGACACAACAACTTTTGCTTTTTAAGGTTACAAGATTTCCTATAGCTATTTCTACTAAACACATGACAGTTTCTTACTAGAAGTCCTTTTAATGAAAAAATACTTTAACAGCACTTTTCAACTTATAGCAAAAACTACAGTCTTGCCAAACAAATCCTAGATTGGATGAGCTGTTGGACAGGGAGGAATAGAGACCTAAGGCCTCTTACAGCTTACAAAGGGGGTTTCCTTAGGTTGTGATTCAGCAATTCTTTTATCCTCGTCTTGCACTAAAAGTTGAATCAGAAGTTTTGAGCTTGTTACCCTAGACTTGGCCAAGGTTCCTATCTCTTAATAGCAACTTCAATAAAATTTTGAAATTTTTACAGTATCCTTATCTAAAGACTTCTGTAGGGAAGAGGCATATGATAGAACAGGATTGGATAACATGCATTGATCTCTTCCACAGTCTCCAGAAAAAGCCTCAAAAGTGAAGTTGCATGTAGGAAACAAAATCAAACACCTAACCTTCCTCACATTTCCTCTCTCCTGCTATTTCTGTTTCAACTCCTTAAATAAATGGGCAGCTAAGCCCTCCTCTCTAGAATATAACCAGCATGGAGAAGCCAAAGTTGTTATTGTTCCTTCTTCTAACTGAGATTGCACACTAGGCAGGCTACCAAGAAATTCTCGACCAGACCATCCCCCTTAGGAAAAGTTCCTTTAGGAATTGACAATCTTATGGTGCCTCTTGTCATTCTTTTCTCAACTCCAAAAAAATCACTCTGTTGTTATGTCTCATACCGATTGAGAGAACCCTACCCTCACTCCTGGAAGTTCTTACCTTGAATTGTTGCCACCTTATCTGAACACACCCACCAAAGGACTTAAACAACCATCTAATCTCTAGACTCAAATGGTAGAAGGAAAATCAATTCCTAGCATCATTCTCTATAAACCTAAACATCTTCAACTTCCTCTTTTAGAATTACATCAGAAAGATTTCATTTCTATTGCTAAAAATTTCCTTGATGATAGGAAAGGCATGATAGAAGGTTGGAACAACCAGAAACACATGCACAAGACCCGAGGCCTAAAGTATTTTCTCTCATGCATGCATTCAAATCTTCCCTCAGGCCACCCTCTCCTTAATGGAGAGTATTTTTCGTTCATTTTAATTTTTGTTTTTCTATCTTTTATATATGGGTGACATCCTCTTGGTCCTTTACTATATAATATTACTTCTTTAAATAAAAGAGATGAGATTGAATACTACTCATGAAGCAAATAAATATTATTTGCTAAACTATTTGCAAGACAAGCATAAAGCTAGAGATATTAATACTAGTGAAATTCGGTAAAATAGAAGTAAAGATTGCCAACATCTTACCAGGCACATGTCTTGGACCACTTCCAAATTTCTCATGTAAAATAACATAATGTTTACATGATGAAAGTTTAATCCAAAAGAGAGATGAAATTCACCCAATATGATTTATTTAAACAATTAACAAAACTAAAGACAGGTTAAAAGTAATGCAGGACTGAGAGAGTTTGATCGCAAAACTTAGAGAAAATTCATTAAAAATCAAAATTAGAATTCTTGAATCTTAATAATAAAATCAATAACTAACATTTGTAACCGTGAATACTTTACCGAATAACTAAGATAGGGTCCCTTATTTATATGTATCAAGATACAATCAAGATAGGAAATCTTAAGTCAATCTAGAAAATCTATAAAATAGGAAAACAAGCTACTTAATTAGAAGAATAATAATAGGAAATAACTAAATAAGATCCTAACAAAATAGGAAATAACAAACTTATACCATATAGATACTGGTTCCTAAATAAGCTAAATACCTTAATAATATATAAACATTACAATTACATAAATATATCTTATTATTGAAATATATCCACGTTAGGATCTTCCTGTCCTGCATGAGAAAAAAAGGGCCCCAATTCTGTAGGTAAAATTGGAAAAGCTTCATTAACAGACGAGCATATTCAGGTAAAAGCTCCTGCTGAATGAGGATTCTTGGCTGTAAACCCAAACAACACGTATTTAATAACAAATAGAGTGATTTCTACTGCTCCTTATCACTAAATCCTAACAGTTCCTGCTACGCTAACTAATTCTTCATTAAACCACTTGACTGGCTCGTTTCATCACAATTTGATCAAAACAAGAAGAAAAGAAACAAGAAACAAAGCCCGCAGATCTGTAACAGACATTTTCTGCTTCTGTCCCTACCATATAACTGCAAGCTCTTATATCATGTGTAGCCCTATTCTAAAACTCTAACCAGAAGGTTCCTATTATAGAATGTAGAACCCTACTGGACTGGCTTCAATGCCAGATTACAGGCTGGAAATAAAAACTCTTACCATAAGCCTTAAAACAGACATATTAAGTTCATGGGAGGCTTTACAAGGCATTAGAGCACCTGCCTAATAATTACTTTGAAAAGCTCGGAGTGTTATTAGATAGACTTTCTGTTCTGTTCTTTTTACTCTAAAGCTGAACTATTGGGAGGACACCACTGGGGATTAGAAGGCCTTCGCACAAAGGTTGTCTTGGAATAAGGAGTTGCTGTGGCAAACCAACAAGGATGATATGAGCTGTGATTTGGGAAGTGGGTAACGAATATCTTCTGGAATCTAGCCTCCAAGACAAAATGATCAACTACCCATGGCAGTTTGTCAAACGCCTATTTTATCAGAATACGCTTGTCTTTGGTCCCAGCAGCATGCATCCAGATTTTTTTAGATAAAAATAAGACCTAAAATACATAAAGAAATGCAGCAATTTAACTACAAAAGCTTGAAGAAATTAGTACGAAATTACCAGTCCATATCTTGCAGCTCTATTGTCTCATTTAAAAACAGGTTGCTGAACGCGTGACAAACATTCCACTGTACCTGTTACATGCAGATTTATACTTAAGAATAGAATATAAAAGAATTTAACATCAAAATTAATGATATGGATACAACCACTCAAGCCTGCTCTAGGTAAAAATATTGTTTCAAACTCTAACAAGGAAGATGATACCTTAACATTACCAGTCGCAACACAAGAAAGAAAAGCCTGCACCATTTTCTCTAGCCAACGTGAATCTCTGAAAGATGTTGGATGATACAAATTTGATCCACACACAAGACTATCTTTGCAGCTGCTTCCTGGCAGCAACTCGGCATTGTTGAGTGTCAAAGATGAACGCGTACAGTTGAAACGATTATTATGCACAGCAGGTGAACTTGTGAATTTGACAAACCTGGAGATATTGCCAAGAGCCCTCACAGCATTTGATTTAACCTAATGGTAAGAGAAGAAAGGTCTTAATAATGAAAATACGATTTTACATACTAAAAGAAAATTAACCAATCTCTATGACTCTCCAACCAAGCACTTGGATAGAATACAAAAATTCTAGAAACCAAGTATCACAAAAAGAGCAAATACATAATACAATTATGATTAAATCTCTATTTTTTAGCAAAAAGAGGAATTATATATACGCAAAAAGTTGTCAAATGTTTGACAGAAATTTTACTGCATCCATCAAAGATATGAAGATACTTATTCAATTATAATATATCATATCATAAGGTATTAATTTTTGTCTTCATACTTATAAGAGCAGGTATTGATGAAATTAATGCTGAATAACAAACTTCAATATTATAGTGAAAATCACACAGGGAGTTAGCCACGCGTGATTTCATTTTGCCAGTTAGATAGGTCAAAGAACTAGTATTCTCCAAATTGTTTTAATAAATATTCATCTTTGCTTGTCCATTTTGTCTCCTCATCACCTTCTTCTAGAAAAGAATGAAGTACTATTTTTGATAAAACTGCACCAAGTTTCAACTGTAGGTATACTGATGTAAATTTAGGATAATGACAAATCCATGGAGAAGTTATTATTTTATCAATTTTATGGGCAAGACAGACCTTATATTTTCCAAATATCCCGACCAAGGGATGCCCAATTCTTCCTCTTCATCTAATCTCCTCCTCTACTTTCTTCTCATAACAATTTTTTTTAGATAAAAAGTGTGAAGAGTATCTTAACTGAAGGCACTAAGGAGGTGCCGTCTATTTACAAAAGATTTACAAGTCGGTGAGAGTACTTATAATGACCCCAAAATCCTCAATGCTATAAGATGTCATGTTCCAAAACCATGGAACCAAAATAATGTAATCATCTATCTCTAAATTTGACAAGTTCTTACTTTTCTTCGAAAGCCCTATTGGTTCTCTCCTTTTATGTGACCCGCATGATGGATAGGGGGATGAGTCAAAGCATGCCCATATCTTACAAATCCCTCCCAAGCCAACAGCTCATTCCTCACTAACCCCACCATAACTCAGTCAATACCCAAGAGACCATATGCTAAGCTTCAAAGGATAAGTAAACGGGCACCAGAGCATAATGTGATTGCTGGACTTGGCATCGCATTTACACAAGAAGCATTTTTTTTAAAAAAATAAAGTGTGTAAAGTATTGTATTAACAGAGTACTAAAATGGGGGTACCACCCATGTACAAAAGATTTACAAAAGAGTTAAGGCATCAATGACATTTCAAAAATTCACATCGCTAATAATGTCATGACCTAACAATATAATCCCAAAAAAATGCAATCATTTATCTCTAATACTATATGAGCTGCTAACTCTACCCTCAAAAGTTCTCAAATTCCGTTCTTTCCAAATAACCCATAAAACAGTCAATGGAATAATGTTTACAATGTTTCTTTTTACATATAACCATCCCAAGCCCAAATTTCCTCATGAACTGAACCCGCCATCACCAATGAATCCGTAAAAACCTATAGATCACACACCATAGGTCCCAAGCCACGGGGCACCAAAGCAACAGATGATTACAAGACTCCTCAGCCATCAAACACACATAACACCGGTTCACAAGAGTTTATCCTCTACCTCTTAGTTTCTCAGTTATGAGAATCTTCTCCCAACAAACTTCCCACGCAAAGAAAGTGACCCTCAGAGGGATATTCGTTTTCCGGATTTGTTTGTAAGGGAAGTTCCGGTGAACCACCATAGTATTCTTCATTAAAAAATTGTAGTAGGATCTAACCGAGAATCTTTCAGACTCCTCTAATTTCCAAACAAATTTGTCAGGAGATGAAGAGATTTGTTGTGAAGATAACACCTTAAGAATCTCCGCATAATCACTAATTTCCCAACCATTTAAGTTTCTTATAACCTTTATGTCCCAATTTACATTTTCATTCGACCGTTGATACGCATCTTCAATGAGCATGTTCTTCGATTGGGCAATAGAAAAAATTTTCAGAAAACAATTTTTGAGACTACCACTCTGCAGCCACTCATCAGTCCAAAATTTGATTTTACTACCTTTTCCCGACTTCCATTGTGAGCAAAAGCTAAATTGAGGCCAATGAGATAAGATCTTTTGCCATAATCCTCTGTCATGTGGGGTAGAGAGCCTACTTCTCAGAATCGTATTAGGGTCACCACAAGGAGCCTCCACAACCTATTATCCTCAATCATGTACTTCCACAACCATTTCCCAAGGAGAGCATTGTTCATTTTCACCATAAATGTAATGCCAAGTCCACCCAAATAATTGGGCCTTTTAATATCCTCCCATTTTACCAAATGGCACTTGTGTTTCCCATCATCATCCCCCCAGAGGAAGCAGCATTGAATTGATTCTAGTCTCTTGGCCACCTTTGCTTGTATCGAAAGGATAGAAAGATAATAAATGGGAAGGTTGGCCAAAGTGCTTTTGATTAAGGTATATCTACCATCCTTTGAAAGGAAGTTACGCTTCCACCCTACAAGCTTCCTCTCAAATAATTCCACAGTCGGCTCCCAAAAGGTAGTGCCTTTATATTTAGCCCCCAAAGGTATACCCAAGTACTTCATGGGGAACCTAACCGCTTTGTACCCAAGCACCCTAGCAAACAAATTAGCCATCCCATTCCCGCCAATCCTGACCAATTCAGACTTATTGAGATTAATTTTTAAACTGGATACAGTCTGAAAGCAAAGAAGAACACATTTCAAATTCAGCAAGCAACTCACATCTGGTTGGCAAAATATGAGCGTATCATCTGCGAAGGATAGGTGAGACACCTGAATCTCGTGATTCTTTTTTACCCACCACGATCCCCCTCACTAATTGAAGGTCAACAGCCCTGGTTAAAAGGCCATTTAGGGCTTCCATGACAATTATAAACAATAATGGTGAAAGGGGATCACCCTGTCTTAGACCTCTGTATACACTAAAGAATTTGGATGGACCACCATTGATGAGCACCGCAAACGAAGAGATGGATATGCAATGCGTCATCCAGCCTTTCCATCTCTACCCGAACCCTAACTTATTAAATATGTAACCCACAAAGTTCCATTTGACATGGTCATATGCTTTCTCTGTATCCAATTTACACAATAGGCCGTCCTTACCCCAAACCATAAGGTCATCCACGGATTCATTAGCAGCCATTACAGCATCCAGAATCTATCTGCCTTACACAAAAAGCATCTGTTGACCATGATCTTCCCTCTTTTCATCAAGTTGTCAATAGTCTGAATATGTTCCTTAACCGCTTCCCAAGCAAAAAAAGAAATACAAAGCAGGACTTTAGACTTCCACACCATTTTAGTTGGAAAAGCTATAGGTCCAATCTCCTTATATCCTCCCAAATAATAAAAGAAAGAATTAACAGAGAACTTTCCATTCTTCTTTAAGTCCCAAAGGAGCTTGTTGGGACTTTTGTTGAGGCGGATGGTGGCAAGAAGCTGAAGAAGTTCAACATCCTCACTAACTTCCCAGTCTTGAAAGTTTCTTGAGACTTGGAAACCTGGACACAAAGCAATCACTGCCGCACCATATGTCATACCAGAATCGAATTTTATTACTCTTGCCAACCTGCCACTTTGTGCAATCAAGAACACACTTTTGACGTTGTATAATGCTCTTCCAAAAACCCACGGTGTGCTTCTTGTTCTCCCAGTTTCTGTCAGTGAAGCCATCATTGCTTCCCCTACCCCATTTGGCCTCAATGATCTTCTTCCACAAGCTGTCGTCATCGGCCCAAAATCTCCAGATCATTTGCCCAGTAAAGCTCTATTCAAGTCAATCAGTGATCTCAAACGGAGGGCCCCAAACTCCATGGGACACTTCACATCCTCCCATTTAATCAGGTGGTATCTCTTGTTATCGCTACTTTCACCTCAAAGGAACCTACATTGAATGGTTTCCAGTTTCTTGGCAACCTTGGAAGGGATGATGAGCATTGACATAAAGCAAATGAGGAAGTTGGAGAGAATGCTTTTAATCAACGTCAAACAACCTCCTTTAGAGAGGAATCTCCTCTTCCAACCAGCTAATCTATTCTCAAATAACTTGATAACAAGCTCTCAGCTTCTCCCATCCTTGTATTTGGCGCCCAATGGGAGACCAAGAGATTTGATGGACAATTGACCAGTAATATACCCTAAAACCCGGGCAAGAGAATTCTCATCATTGCCCTCTCCAATTCTCACAAACTCAGATTTATGCATATTGATTTTTAAACTCAAAATAGCTTAAAAGCAGAGCAGGACACATCTCAAATTAAGCAACATAGAGGTCTCAGCTTGGCAAAAAATCAGAGTGTCGTCAGCAAAGAACAAATGGAAGATTTCCAGTTGAGACCAGTTGTCACTGATAGTAATGCCTTTAAACAAGTTCATCTCTCTAGCTTGCTCCAGAAGTCTGTTCAAGGCCTCCATAAAATAATAAACAGAAGAGGGGAGAGTGGGTCACCTTGTCTCAGGCCCCTAGACGCGTTGAAAAAAGGTGGCCCACCATTTACAAGAACTGCGAAACTAGTAATGGAAATACACCATCTAATCCACTTCATCTCCCACCGAATCCCAGTTTGTCAAGCATATAGTCAAGAAAATGCCAACAAACATGATCAAACCCTTCTCCATGTCCAGTTTACAGAGAAACCCCTCTCTGTTATGGTTAATCATGTCATCAACAACTCCGTTAGCAGTCAATATAGCATCAGTGATTTGCCTCTCTCCAACGAAAGTATGTTGACAATCCCCTATGACCGTGCTCAAGACTTTAGATAGTTGTTTGGCAAGCACCTTGGAGGGCACTCATAATAATTCATTATTGACACAAACTAATAAAACATCTTTTTTTTTTTTTGTTTTTAAATGAAGCACTAGCATAAATATAATCGCTACTAACAACATCTTTAAACCATTGAAATCAAACAACTTTAAAATTTTTCACAAGCCAGCCTT
>NW_019014335.1:2923-18510 GCF_000150535.2 Carica papaya | reverse complement strand
TTAAGATTTCAGTAAATTGACTGTCTATAACTGTTGCATGGTAAGTAAATAAATAATAGTTGATAGATTCAGAATTACCACTGAGATATTTCAGGAAAAGTTGAAATGACACCAATGGCTCGGCATGCAGCTGACCTAACTGAAGGAGCATCATCATGAAAAGCAGCTCTCATCTAAAGAGATATTTAGATGTCAGCACAAATTATTAAATAGAAACATTATATTCTAACCAGAGAAAACAGAAACTGCAGTTAAATTCAAATGCATGTTACTTCAAGACTTACCACAGAAGATAGGATAAAGACTCTTCTTTCCTCTGTAAGCGAGAAGAGCACAGACGAAGTAATTCCAGCAAAGCAAGTAACAGATGCAGTTCTCACCTTCCAGAAAAAGAAAACAGTTAAGATATATGTATAAGGTTTCGATCTTAATCAGGTAGATACCATATTGAGCACTGTGAAAAGATACAACATATTACGACAGAACAAAAAAAGTAATATTGGGCTGAGTTGGGTTTGCACCTTATGAACTTCCTCTTTCTACGCTTCAGAGGTATCAGATTGCAATATTACATTGACACTTTTGTTTTCTTAGTTTTGTTGTTTGTTTTCTCTCTTTTGTCTTTGGTAGGATAGAGTATTCTCCTCTAGGTTTATTTCCCCTTTCTTTGTCTAATATAATTCCTTTTCTATCAAAAAGAAAAACCAACAAAGCAAGTAACTGAGGGAGTTCTCACCTTCCAGACAATGGACACAGTTAAAAGCTGCATGTAAGGCAAGATAACTTTAAATCTTAATCAGGTAGGTACCATGTTGAGCACTAAGGAAAGATACAACATGACTATAACAGAAGAGAAAGTGTAGACGATATATCAGCCTGAGATAGTCTGATGGGGAGAAGAGTCATATAGGGTAAAAGCCTAATAGATCACCATTCACAGAAAGCTCTCGCAATTGGGAAGGTGTTACATTATTTTTCAGGACTTGGGACTATCCTTGTAATTTTGAGTTTTCTCCTCAATTCACTACTCTTCCATAATGACTTCACAAAAGGTCTGTATATGTAGCCATATTGCCAAACCACACAAAATCTGTGGTTATCTCTCTCTCTCACTTTTACTTTGATCTTAGTGGTGTGGGTATATTCACTGAAGTGAGGCAGACATAAAGGGATGCCAGCTATCAGGAAAAGGGACCTTGATTTTTTTTTTGAAATAAAAGTATAGTCTAGTATATATATTAACAACGGTACCAAGAGAGTATCACCCGAATACAAATATTTACACATCAATCAAATGGTCTATTATAATGTTTCCAAAATCATCTAGCCCATTAATGTCATAACCTAAAATCATAGAACCAAAAATGTGAATCCATCTATCCCTAATGTTAACAAACTTTCTCTCAATCCCATCAAAGGCTCTAGCATTTCTTTCCTTCCACACCACCCAAAATATAAATAAAGGAATTAAGAGTAGGTGAATTTTCTTTTTACATAAACCCACCCACACCCACGCCCACAATTCATCCTTCACAGAACCCACAATAACTCAATTGATCCCCAAGAGACTGTAGACCATAGACCGTATATTATGAACCGTCGAGCACCACAGCATGATATGATTGCATGATTCCGTATCCAACTTGCAAAGGAAGCACCAGTTAACCATGATTTTACTCCTCCTTGATATCTGAATTTGGTTCATGGCAGTGACCAAGATCGAGTTATAGTACATTAGAATATAAATTGTTTACCCCACAGATATTTAAGTTTGCTAGTTTCAGCCAGATCATTATGTTAGGACCAATTAATTCAAAATTGAAATGAACTGAAAGTAAAATTCAGCCTTTATTACTTCACAGAATGTTGAGATGCTTTGGATGGATATACATATATAAATATGTGTGTGGCATTTGTGTGCTCTCTATCTAAATAAATAATCATCTAATAAAACAACAATCAAACTAATGACTGTATCAAACTCTCTTCAAAAATTGGAAACTGTCCAAGTCTTTTATAACAATGTTGTTTCTGCTCAATATTATGGCCCTTTTTCCTTTTCTGAAAAGAAAAAGAATGGTTAAGCACCTAATACAATAACCATGACCAACTTAGTTTAAAATTAGCTAAATTGTTTGGATTAAGTGTCAAGAATAACTTACTAGTCATGGTGCTTCCGGCAGCCATGGCTATTTTAGCTCCTGCACAGATGATGTAAGGATTACAATAATCATGACCAACTTTTACTTTCTGAGAGTTAGTCTGTATGGACAGCAACTGTACGGCCATGGCTATTTAGCTCCTGGACAGATGACGTCTTTTTCATCGTTTCTGCTCATGCCACTAGAGAGTGGTGAGGAGGAATGGTGCATCCAGCAACCTGGAAGTTCCTGGTAATCGAAAGTAAAACTTTTGATGTGGGAATAGCAGGAAAGAGAGTGGAAGGCATGAGGGTGAGTGAGAATAAAAAATGGTTAAGATTAACTCTCTCTTTCTTGGGGGGTGGGGAGGAAATCGAGTGGCACCTAGGTGTGCTGCAAGAATTTTACCGGACGAGAAAGGGGGTTTTGGTGAGTGATATACGTCCAACAAAAATCACCAAGCTCTAAATGGATTTGGAGGGAACACAGTTCATGATTATCGCATAGCAAAGAGTGGAAGAAAACATAAGCATTTTTATCCCAAATGGACCACAGACCCAGAGAATGGTAGAGGACGATGGTGGCGCTGCATAAGATGATGGGGAGGAAGTTAGGACGCCTGACCATGAAGAGGCGAGCTAACCGTGCTTGGAAAAGACAATACTGAACTAGGTGAGTTAGAGAGAGTAAAGTTAGGTAGCGATACACACTATCACTCTTGCACCGTGAAGTGCTTGAGTTGTCAGGTGGAGATGAAGGTGATATTGGAGATTCGGGAAGTGAGGAGGTATGCTGAAGTGGTGAAGGAGGTAGAGAGAGGAGAAATCAGGTGGGGAAGAGAAGATCCGATTTCAAACTGGGTCAGGTAAAATTCAAATTTTACCAAAATGCAGTTAGTAGGTGTCGTTTAAGCAACCCAAAGGACCCGAGCGAGTCCTCTGACGAGGACGAAAGAAACAGAAGCAGGGAGAGAGATGCAGGAATGGGGAGGAGGTGGTGAGGGAGTTATAATGTCCCCAAGGGAGGAGTATGGGATTGATGTGTATGTGCTAGATCGATCTGGGAAGGATAGTGAAGCAGAAGTTGAGCCGCTGGTGGTGATCCCACTGGATGTCATTGTGACTGATGGTGACATCGACGATGGAAAAGTGATAGAGCAGTAGGAAACTGTGTTGGTTGTTGAGGGATGAATGGTGAAAATGGGACAGAATTGGGTGATAGGGATCCTACCACATGGGTCCTTCTAAATATTCAAAGAATTAGTAAATTGATAGGGGTAAGTTTTGAAGGTCTTGAGGAGCAAGCCATGAACTTGCTCAAGGAGATTGAAAAGACAAAGCAAAAGGGAATAGAAGCCGAGCGATATCCACAGTAAAGAAAAAACAGGATGTGAACAAGTGCACAAAATTGAAGAGGTTGCAGTCCACAATCAACTATGATAAGGGGGAGATTGAGGGAGAGCGGGGAATCAATAACTTATCGTTATTATAAAGCGCATCATCTCTTGGAATGTAAAGAGACTGAAAGACCATAGGAAAAGGTTAGCGATAAGGGGATGCATGGACAGGTAGAAACCCGAGTTAATCTGTCTTCAGGAAACTAAAATTAGTTCTTCTCGAACAACATGGCACACTATATGGATGATTAGGGAGATTGATTGGAGGGAGTTCCTGCCAATGGAGCTGCTGGTGAGGTTGTAATCATATGGAATGAGGATGCTCTTCAATGTGTTAAGGTTTTGGTTTATTTAAAAAAAGTGTTAGGGTCTTGGTTGTGGATTGTGTCATCTGGGGTTTATGGCAGAGGCAAGGGAAAGGAATTAAGCAAGTTGTGGGACGATTTGAGGGAATGTAAAAGGAAATAAGATTCCCCTTGGTTAGTGGGGGAAGATTTCAGCATAGTTTTGCACAAATAGGAAAGAACATGAGAAATTTCTCCAGGATTTATGCTGATGAGTTCCAAGAGACCTTAAATAGACTAAATTTAATGGATCTATCTCTTGCCAAAGGCAAATGTACTAGATTTAATAAAAAATCAAAACCAGCTTGCTCCAAGACTGATAGATTCCTTGTGTCGATGAATTGCCAACTTGAATGCTCGAAGCTGTGTCAGACACTATTGCGGCGCACTATTGCTGATAATTTCTGCCGAGATTCTGGTGGGATAAAATGGGGACTCTCTCTTTCATATTTGAGGATAAATGACTTAAAGTGATGGACTCATAATAAAATCAGAGATTGGTGGAACGGTATGGTGGTGGACGGCAAGGTAAGTTATGGGGTGGCTAAGAAGCTATGGTCGGTTAAGGTGGAAATTGACAGGTAGCAAAAAGAGTTAATGGATCAATTGATTTTTGGGACATGATAGAAATGATTTTGAAGATTTTGGGATGGTAATGGATCAATTGATTGAGATGTAAAAGCATTGTAAATGGGCGGTACCCCCTTAGTACTGTTTAATATGATACTACACTTTTATTTAAAAAAAAAAAGTAGCATAAAGAGTTATTTCAAAAAAAAAAAGCAGCATAAAGAGAAACGGAGGGAAGACTCAACTACTACTAAATCCTTATTTCAGGATCTAGAGGGCCTTGACAGAATGTAAGGGGATGGGGATTATCTAAAGTTGAGCAAGCCCGTAGAGAATCTATTTGCATTGAGCTGGAAAACAGAATCCAAATGAAAGAGATCTCATGAAGACAAAAGTCTCGTGACAGGTGGATAAAGACGGGTGATAGAAATATGACATTTTTCCATTGCATGGCTAACATCATAGGAGGATCAATTATGTGGAAGAGTTGGAGATTGAAGGAGTTGTAGTAAAGGGGAAAGAAGACTTGAGGGAGAGGCCCAAAGCTTTCTTCGACAGGCTTTGCTATGGAGAATTTTGGTGGAAAGCTAAGTTGGATGGCTTGAATTTTTGTCGTTGGATGATCACAGTCATGAAAATGAGATTCATGAAAGCCTTATACAATGCAGTAAGAATAAAGCTCCTAGGCCAGATGGCTTCACGATGGGTTCCCTCCAAAGGCTGTACCTTGTGATAAAGGATGATATTTTTGAACTCTAAACTGATTTCCATGAAATGAGGCAGTTCATTAAACGTTTAAACCCTACTTTTTGTTTTTTATCCTAAAAATTGAGGGAGCAACAAGCATTTTTTAAGAATTTTAGACATGTCAATCTTGTGGGAAACGTGTACAAACTTATTACTAAAGTTTTAGCAAGAAAAATGGCTAGGGTGATGGAGAAAGTGATGGGAGAGTATCAGCACGCTTTTGTAGGGGCTAGACAGATTTTGGACGCAGCCTTGCTTGCAGATGAGATTGTAGATGAACTAAAACATAAGAATTTAGAAAGAGTCCTTTGTAAACTTGACATGGAGAAAACCTACGACCATGTGGATTGGGAATTCTTAAATTATATGTTAAATATGATAGGTTTTGGGGACAAATGAAGTGGATCAGATGTTGTATCTCCACGACCTCCTTTGCTATTATGATGAATGGGGGTCGTTGTCTTTCTTCAGGGCCACCTGAGGTCTCAAGGCAGAAGACCCCTTGTCCTTGTTATTGGTTATTATTATCATAGAGGCTCTCAACAAAATGACTTTGAGGGCTTGTGAACCTGAAATGTTTATGGGTTTCAAGGTCAGAGATTAAGTGTGTGGAAGAGATTATTCACTTATTTTTTGCTGATCACAAGATGTTTTTCTGTAATTCAAGGGAGAGAACCTTGCTAAACATTAGATGTATTTCTACTAAGCTTCCAAGCAGTATCAAGCCTTAATATAAATTTTGCCAAGTCTGAGTTGGTGAGACTAGGGTCAGGATTGATGGGAGTAGAGATCAACCACTTTGGAGTCTTAATGTTAAAAGACCTTTCTCTATAAGTTCTTTAACCATATGACTAATAGAGAGACTATGGAAAGAAGCTCTCCTCACAAGCAAATTTAGAGAGTTAATTCATTGTTCAAAGTTGCTTTTTTCGCTTGGAAGGCTACTAGAGGTTGCATTTTAACCGAAGACAAGCTTATTAGAAGGGGTAGGGTGCTACTGAATGGTTGTTATGCGTGCAGAAGGGATTCGCAATCATGTAACCATGTACTATGGTTGTGCTCCTTTGCATACAAACTTTAGACCCTTGCTTATGGCCTATTGGGTATTAATTGGGTGATGGGCATTAAAGGGATCAGAGGGTAGATGAGACATGTGAGCCTTATTCCTCTTGCTACTTTTTGAGTGGTATGAAGAAAATGAACATGAAAGCTATTGAGAGCACAAATGTCAACTTTGATAAGGCTGAGGATAGTTGGTATCAGAGTCCAAGTCTTTTCATTAAGAGTTATCTCTTTATTCTTTTTTAGGATATTGGGGACCTTATTGATAGGTAAATATTTTTACCGATAAGTTTGTACCCCCTCGGTGCGTATGAATGAATACATACATACCTTTTTACTTTAAAAAAGAAAAAAGAAAAGAAAATAGAATCATACTGGGGTAAAAGAAAAAAATGCCCCTTATCCCTTTGGCTACCATCTGGATGATCTTGAAGAAAAGGAGCCACAGTGTTCAAGGACATTGTCTCTTCTGAGAATCTGGGAACCATTACAGACATTTTGTGTTCGTCTGAACAGATCCTAAGTATTAGTCTACATGAAAGCATATTCTTCATTTTCTTTCAAGAAAAAAAAGAGAGCAAGATGAAAGCATAATTCCATAGGCAATAAACTTCAGTTTGCATAAGCAACAACTTCCCTGTTGTTCAAATCAATTTATAAAAACTTGGAGCATGCATTGGGAAATTCAAAATTCATTGAGTGTGTCAAATTAAGCCTTAACTCAGAATAGAAATCATATCAATGAAAAAGAACAACAAAAAATTTCAACTAACCATTGCAGAAGTGTGATGCAAAACCAGAGGTACATGGTTATCAATTGCCTCAGACCACTGCACATTTGCTGATTGGCATGCTTTTGGTTCTTTAGAACAGTCAAAATTCTCTGATCCATATGATGGAGCTGATGACACTTTCTTTGTTCTCATGCAATCAGAAGTAAATGGGGTATCAAATGATTTATCATCTAAAAGATCCTCTGTTCCTTTAAATCCAGATATTGCACGAAGGCATTCATCCAAAACCTGCAACATATATGATTGTTACACAATTGTGCACAAAAATAAATAAATAAATAACACAATAAGAGCATCATGTCTGAATACGTAGAAAAGTAATCTTCTTAACAAATCTCAATCACACACAAAATGAACAACTCCTGTTCCCTTCTTTTTTTTTCCTTTACTTTTTTGGGTTGGGAGGGGGTATTTCTATCATTTGATATGACAGGATATTTCTATCAAATTCTATATATGGGTCATAGCACAGATAAGACTCATTTGATTCTTCCCGAATCAGGATGACAAGAAAAAATATTCACCCATCCAAAAATCTTCATCGACTCCAAATGTTGCATCAGTGTCAAGCTCAAGCATTCACTTCAAACGTTCAGGCGGCAGTGCAATTTGTTAGCACATAGGTCTTAGAATTTTTTAGTTTAGGTCTTAGAATTTTTAAGTTCCTCTGAGGCTGAGAGTCCAAGCTCTCCTACCCTACAGTTTAAGTTAAAAAAATGATCAAGGATTCAAGTAAATTCAGTGGCTTTCAGAATAACATCTTTTGTCGGTAATACTGCAGAATACATGTCATTCAGAACGGTTTCGAACATCCTAGAGCTCCTTCTTCTCTTTCTATGGTGGAAAAGGAGCAGAAGAGTGCCAGTGGCATCTTTAGAGATCAATTTTTTTTTTCTGAAAAGAAAATAGAATATATTCAAGGGTGCATGTACACAAAGCATCTGCCATTCTAACAGGATATCAATTAAAGTTCCTCCAGATCCTCGCTAGAATAAAGCGGATGACTCCTTAACTAAAAACTCAAAATCTGGAACTACAAATCCTCATAACTTACCAAAAATTAGATTTTGTCCCCTCAAAAGCATTTCTATTTCTCTTGTTCTAATAGCACAAAAGGTAGCCAAAGAAATGTCTTAATCTCTAATCACCTTGGATGCCTCTCTAGGCCCATAAGTCTTCCCTTACTGAACCTGTCATCACCCCACTCACGCTCAAGAAACCATAGGCCACATCCAAATCTGATAACCATATGAACATCACAAAAAAAATTGTGATTGCATGATGCTGCAGCGCACTTGCACAGGGAGCACCCATTCACTATAACCTTTCCCCTCTAATCAACTTGTCTTGAGTTAGAATATACTTTCTATCACTGGTTCTCAGATGAAGAAAGCCACCCTAGGAGATGTCCTAACCTTCCAAATCAAATTGGCCAGAAAAAGTGATCACAAGGCACTATCCCCTTATTTAGATGCCAATAAAAGAACTACACTCAGAAGGTACCAGAAGAATTCAATTTCTAGATAGGCCTGTATCTATGAGCTTGTCATATTTATCTCTGATAGACGCCTCAATGAACCTCAGATACTCATGGATCTCCTAGTCATTTAAATTCTTGACCAAATCAACTGACACCACCTCACTCTTGAAGTGAGCTAAGGCAAAAATACAGGGATCAATTATCTCTACATATCATACTGAAAAGTGGCTATCATTGTGTCAATATATGCAATATGAAATTTATCTTTCCAGGTAAGCAAGAGAGGATTTTTTTTTTTACGAAGAAGAAGAAAGAGAGAGATTTAAATTCAGGCTGGTAGTATTATCTCAAAAAAAAAAAATCAGGCTGGTAGTAAACAAAAGCACGATATTAATAGCAATGCTGGGAAAAGCATCAATATAAGAATATATATCATGTGTTCATGTTCAGTATGTGAGACATAAAACTTTGCACAACTCAAAAATTACATTGATATATGTCTGAATCTATTTATCGCTTTTGCTCCAGCAGTGATAAACAAGTAAACCTGATGAACGTTGGATAATATAGAGATTATAGTCTAATATTGCAGACCATATTTTCATTCTGGTGCCATAAATAGATGAAAAAAGAATTGCCAGAAAATCATATTATCACAAATTATTGGACGCAAAGTGACCTTCATGTGCCAATAGTTTGCCCAGACATGGCATAGCCATCATAATGACATGCATCTATTTCATAAGCAAATGATCGTGATTAATTCAATGTTCCAATAGTATTCTTTTTTTTAAATACAGAAAATAATATATTCTTTTCTACTCTATTCTTGGTTTCATTCTTCTGTACTCTTCCCTACTCTCTGCTTGCATGAATTTCACAAGAGCTGCCTTAAGCATATGTATGAGTAACAATACAATACCATTATGTGTTGAGAAATTCTCCCATCATGGAACTGTCACAGAAAATTGGGGAAAAAAAAACTTGGTAAGTGTTAATTTTTTGTGCGATTGACAAACAATTGGCCATTCTCAATAATCTCCATTGATCATCATAGAGTTTCTCTTACTGCAAGATAAACTGCAGAGTGACAAGAGTGATCATAATATGGCACAAAATTGGAACTCTCTTGCTATTCGTTGAAAAGGAAGAGCTTTGAAACCAACAGATAATACACATAAATATAAGGTTTGAAAGGAAGAAAATTAGCATAGAACGTCTTACCTTAATTGCAGCTGCAATGACTTTTTCCCCAATACATCCGCTAGTATTTCCAACTTGTCCCCTCCATGTCCTAGGAGAAACCTCAGAAGTAGCAGCAGTCAAAATTTTATATACAATGCCAGATACCCGTTCCCAACATGCTGACATCAAGTTTGGGTAATTGTGTGACACAGCTCTAAGGGCCTGCAATGCATGATATATTTCCATATTATAAGATCTTCTTAAAGCACAAGACTAATATAACTGTAGAGAAATCTCGCAGAGGATCTTTTTTCTAATCCCTTGTCTGTCTGACTTTTAGCCACTCGGGCAATTTGGGCCACAGCTTGAGGCACAAACAACCATGACTAAACGCATGCTTTAGCACCAGTCAGTTGCATATAATTATTGTTTGCAGGCATGAGCATGCACACCTGTGCTTCTTACATCACTTCATACAAACATTATTGCTCTTGTCAACAGAAGAAGCAGGTTTTGTAGCTCTGTGCACAAATATTACATCTCATTCAAATGGTCCCTCCTACTCTTCTTATTTCATGTTCACCCTCTCTTGACTTCCTCAATGGAAATAGGTATAAAAGTTTTGATTTACCAAGCAAACTAATTTATCAACTAAAAACAGAATTTGTCTAACTAAGTCATCATTAGGTACTTTGATCCAAATCATGCAAAATTTTCAATATCCAGGAAAGCACCTTCAGGAAGCAACGTGCAGCAGAAGCTAATTAATCCTTAAAAATCGTTCAACAAAGATTATTATGTTATCTTCATAAAAACTTTTACCTGGAGGGCCTCAAAGCATGTCGCTGGGCTGCTTATTTTCTCAGAATACTGGAATAGTGTTAAAAGAATGCCTGACCTCCTTCCAGCCTCAACAAATTCTGAAAAAGAGCTTCAAATATATTCCAACGTCAAATTAGATACAGCACTAAACTTCAAATATTTTGAAGCATAAAAATATATTGATATCAAGGATTTCATTTTGGATAAAAACCCTGAGAGGGGAATGGAAACATGAAGTTTGACAACCCTAAATGGCTTATCCATAGTCAATAAATATTTGAGTGCTTCAACCAAAAAGGAAAAGACCAAGGATTTAAATCATGTTATGAGCAGGATGCATCTACCACTTTCAATTAATCTTGTAACTGACACTAATTATAAATTTTGGATCTGAAATCTGACATCTTGATCAACAAAACAAGTCAAGCAACCCCGTACAACTAGAAGGAAAATTGGTCTACTCACTCTAAGGTAGCATCTGAGAACATAAATATAGGACTTGAGAAAAGAATAGAGTCTAGTTTTATGTTTAGTGACAAAAATGTAAAAACTGAGCAATGCAACGAACATTTGAAGTTGGAAAAAAAGTTGTCCTACAAAATGGTGGAGCAAACTTGTTATCTCCAAATTAAATATAAATTCCCAAAATACCCCTCCCCTTCCCTTCATTACCCTTCTCTTCAATTGTTTTATCTGGCATTAATTTATTATTACTTTTTATTTTTAATTACACTATTGAAAGTTGATTTTTCAATTTGATCCCACACATTTTTACCAAAGCATTTAGGACCATAATTAAAGAAGTAGACCTCCAACAATATTAATTTTAAATTCACGTGAGTTGGGGTTTTGTCAACTACATGATGAGGAGAATGGGCTTTGGAACTAAATGGAGAGATTGGATGAAGCTTTGTATGTCTACAACATCTTTCGCCGTTATTGTTAACAGTGGACCATCCGATTTCTTCACGGCCTCTAGTGGGCTAAGACAAAGCGATCTGCTGTCCCCTCTTTTATTTATCATTGCTATGGAGGCCTTGAATGGTTTATTATGCAAGGCTGACGAACTACAGCTTCTGAAGGGTGTTTTGGTGGGAAGAAGAGATGATTTTATTTAAGTCTCATATTTATTTTTTGCAGATGATACGTTTATATTCTGCCAATCTGATGTCAGAAAGTTATACACTTGAGGTGCGTGCTCCTGTGTTTCCAGGCCGTTTCTGGACTCAAGATCAATTTGGATAAATCGGAACTTTCTAGGACTGGTAATAATGGTGATAGCAGTCTGTTTGCTAAGGTCTTGGGTTTGCAAAGCTGTTAATTTCCCTTTGAAATATCTTGGGATCCCATTGAGAGCCAAATACAAAGAGAAAACCACCTGGGATCTAGTTATTGAGTTGTGTGAGAATAAACTTGCGGGTTGGAAACGTAATTTTCTGTCTAAAAGTGGTAGGCTCACTCTTATCAAGAGTACCATGGTCAATCTTCCTATATACTATCCAGCCACTCACACTATCCCAATAAACATTGAGAAGAAGCTGGAAACAATACAGTGCAGATTTCTTTGGGACGATGAAGAGAATAACAGGAAGTACCATTTGGTGAAATGGGAGGAGATTAAAAAACCAGTAAAAAAATGAGGCTTAGGAATCAGGTCCATAGTCACCATGAATGAAGCGTTACACGGTAAATGGCTTTGAAAATTCTTGAATGAGGTAACAGGCTGTGGAGGCACGTAGTGGTAGCAAGATGGGGTGTTCTGACAGCTGGCAGAGATAGTAACAGATTATACAGACTGCATGGAAGGGGCCTTTGGGAAAAAATAATGATGCAATAGCCTAAGTTTCAGCAGTGTATTAAGTGGAGAATTGGGAAAGGCAATAAGATCAGCTTTTGGCTTGATGAGTGGGCTAAAGAGGGCTGTCTCAGGAACATATTTCCAAAGGTATACGAAATATCCCAATCAAAACAGATGGTGGTCGAGGAGGCATATCGGGTCCGTAATGACTGTATTGAATGGATGGTTAATGTTTATAGAAATCTTAATGATTAGGAAATCATTGAGTATGAGGAGCTGTTATTGTTGTTGGCGGAACAGGAAATCAAATCCAATTCGGATCAGGTTACTTGATACTGGAAAAAAGGGGGGAGTTCTCTGTGGGATCCTATTACAGACACTTGATTGGGGAAGCTGAGGATGGCATGCATAATTTCCCAGCGAATCAAATCTGGAAAGTTAAAGTGCCTCTGAGAATCGCTTTTTTCTCTTGGGAGGCTTGCAGAGAAAGTATCCTTACTATTGATAAATTAAGAGCCCGGGGACAGTTCACAGTTAACAGATGCTATCTCTGTCTGAGTGCAGATGCATCATGCAATCATCATTTGGTATCCTACGGCTTATGGTTTGTGGAGTATGATTTACGCTTTACTAGGAATTAATTGGGTTATATCTGGGACTGTTCGTGGGGAATTATGGGCTAGGGAGGGTTTATGTGTTAAAAGAAAGGTTGCAAAACTGATTCCATTAACCATTTTTTGGGTTTTTCTGAAAAGAAAAGGAATGGTAAAGCTTTTGATGGTAGAGAATTAGTCTTGTATAATTTAAAAGATAGGTGGATACACTATTTAGGGACTACTTTATTAGATCGTGACATAAATTGTGATGAGAATTTTGAGAATATCATAAATATTCTAACTACATTATAAATCTTTGTACATAAGTGGTACCCCCATTTTTTGGTCCCTTATTAATATATGTCTTACATTTTTTATTTAAAAAAAACAATATTGATTTTAAATTAATTTTAAAAAATTTATATTTTCCCAAGAAATTCATAAAATAATAACTAATTAACATATTATTTAACTAATTGAATAAATTAAAATACAAGATTAGATTTAAATAACAGAAGGGCATTAAGGTATTTGTACATCGTGTTATCCTGTCCAAATTTGTATCCATCAGACGCTACACTATAAGGTAAAATACTAAAATTTCCTCTTTGTTAGAAAACGTTCAAATTTCCACCTGAAGCATTTTTTGTTCAAAATTCTCCCCTGAACCTCCAAAAACGTGACAAAATTCCTCCTCTCCGTTAACTTTTCCTAACAGCGTCTGTCATGCTGACTAAGCATGTGATGTGGAGAAGCAATGTCAATGGTTTTTTAAAATTTGTTGATGTGGAGACCACATCAGCACCACATCAGATTTTCAATCCAATTTTTAGTCAGAGGTTTTTTTACCATGCTTTCTTTTTTTCTGCACGTACCACCATCTATACCTTAAAGCAAAATAACTCCCTCAACTTTGTGCCATCGTCTTCTTCATAGCATCGTCCCTCTCATTTGCTCCTTCACAATGCCGTCTTCTTTGTGTCGTGCATGCCACCTCTCCAGGAAAATGAGGTCATCAATCCAACGCATATAGAAATTTAAAATCATCAGCTGCAAGTTCCCTGAACTTCAGATTCCGTACACTTGGAAGAAAAACCCCAGATTCCCCTTTGTTATTTTTCTTTTTCTTCAACCACATTTCACTTTGTGATTTCATCTTCTTCAACGATTAGACCTTCAACCTACAGACTCCATAGTTGCCGAGCCCAAGCTCCTTAACTATTCGTAAATACAGAGAGCTTCTTCATTTCATTTGTTCCTTTCTCTCTCTTCTGTTTTCCTTCTTTGTTTTTACATTGGAAAATTAGCAGAAAAACCCAGAGAGTGAGGAAGAAGAAGAGAGAATCCATCAAAGAATGAGCTTAAAATCATGGTGAAAGTCAATTAAGCTGACCCAATATGCCCATGGACCCAGCCCCAACAATCCGAAACAGTAAAATCACGACGATGCTCTCAATCGAGTGCTTTAAAGGTTCTTCGAAAGTCGACAAGTGGAATTCAAACTGGGGACATAATGGAGGAGATGGGGACCGGTTTAGGGGCTTAAAATCATGACGATGCTCTTACTGTCCCTTTCAGGGGTAGTAAGAGCAAGGTTCAAAGGATTCTGTAGAGCTCGTTCAAGCAGACATGGGTTCCGGTTCCAAACAGATGAGGCAGCCACGAGTTTGTGCAGTTGCAGGCTTGCATTACGATGAATGAATCGGTCGGGAAGAAACAATATATGTTGCAGTTAATCGGGGACTCAAACTACGCACTCAGGTTCTCTGATCGGAGCGAGACCAAGTGCCTAAATTTGAAAGGTGAGTAAACTCATATACCAACATGGCTGCCACGTCAACAAATTTAAAGAACCCCTAACATAGTTTCTCCATGTCACATGATTTGTCAACAATGACAGATGTTGTTAGAGAAAGTTAACAGATACGAAAAATTTTGTTTCATCATTGAAAGTTTATGGGGAACTTTAAACAAAAAATACTTCAAGAAGAATTTCAATATTTTCGAACAGTTCAAGGGGTATTATAGTATTTTAGCCATTTTATTTAGTGATATTCTTTCCTATTTTATCATGTTTAAATAAACCAAATTATATTTAATTGCCAAATTTTGGATGATGCTCCAATTCCCCATTTCAAACAGCCAGCAAAACCAAACTAAAGAGGGGGAAAAAGAGAGAGATTTGAAAATTTGGGAACATTTTCTGAAGGTTTGAAGAATGGAAAATCCTCTTCTACTTGTCTTAATTTCATTTTTGGTGGTGTTACAATTTATTGAAAATAAAGCAACAAAAATAACAAATTCTTAACAAATCTTCCTAACAAATTTATGGAGAGAAGGAATTGCAGAATAGAAAAGAAACAAATTTATTTTCCTATATTTTCTACACTCCCCATCGATCTAATTTATATAAATGTTAAGTAAACCTATATTAGATAAAATGTTATCAAATGTTCCTCTTGGTAAAGCTTTTATTAGGATGTCTGCAACCTGTTGACTTGTTGAGATATGCATAAGGGTTATAGTTCCATCTTCCAATTTTTTCTTGATAAAATGTCGATCAATTTCTATGTGCTTGGTTCGGTCATAATGAACTGGATTCTTGGTCATACTAATAGTTGATTGGTTATCATACCAAACTTTCATAGAGGT
>NW_019014334.1:0-38154 GCF_000150535.2 Carica papaya | reverse complement strand
TAAACATGAGAACAGGATCGTCAATCAAAGAAAACTGAGCTGACCCACATGTGGACATGTCCAACTCTACCCGATAATGGTTGTTCTATCAACTCATGGTTGTCCAAGGCTCATTAAACTCCCTCGAGCAACAGTGAGAAAAATTATCCTTGACCCCTTCATGACTTTAGAGCACCATATTGACGTCACCCACCACAACCGGTGGTGGACCGCTCTCGCTAACATTGTCAAAATCCTCCAAACAATTGCCTTCCAATTTCATACACCCAGAAAAAATCCAACAAAAAACAAATGCTTTCCTTCTAAAGAGACAAGAGACAGTAACCTTTCCTATCATCCAATCCACTTTCCTTCCATATTACCAAAGTACTGCCTGAAACCCTGATAGCCTGCTTAGCTTTCAAAATCCAAGTCAGTCCCTCTTCACGAGCTGTAGACTGGGACGTCAGTCTTACTCATTTCATCCATTTTAGTCTCCCGTAAACACATTGTCACTGGCTTCCATTTATGAAAGAAAATTTTCAGATTAGCCCTTTTCCCCAAGTCATTCGCACTCCTCAAATTACAAGATATTATTCATTTAATTTATCATCATCCAGTAATTATAGAAGAAATAAACCTCCTTTGCTTCGTCTACCATCCTTGCTTCCCTTGTCATAATTAAGCGAGCATTCAAGCGTCTTTAATTCTCTCGCCATTTCACCTCCTGCCTTCTTTCCATATAGTTTTGGAGATTTTCCAGTCCTAGAAATTGATCTGGGAGCTCCAATGACCTGAAAAGTCTAGAGGGCTAACTCCTCAAAAAGGTCAAAGCCTTCCACGTTTGCCATAAAAAATTTGTTGACCTTCACATTCTTCTTAGGAAATCACTCATAAAGCCTCCATCTAGCTTGATTTCCCAAACAAGATGATAGAGAGCAGCCTTTAAACTCCTCCCTCCTCAGCTGATCACCTGTGACAATTGTCAAATGACCTGGTTCAACAAATAGGTCCTTACCATAAGGTCCCAATGCAGCAAGAGGAATGGAGAGTTCGGACAGAAGAGAATCATCTGCCTTCAGACCAGGAAACCTTAAATTTGAACAATAAATGGCTTAAAGTCCTGGCCCAGGGCAAAAGAAATCAGACAAGAAAGGGGGAAGCTACAATCTATCATTTTCCAAAAAATTTTCATTTGCAACCATGACATGATTTATCTTTAAATATACATGGACTTAAGGAATAAAACTAAAAATGTTTTTATCTACCAAAAGCCCATTTTTCAGAGTGTTTGTCGATTTGTTTGTTTTTAATTTTGAGGAACGATTTCTAGTTAATTTCTGGGTAATTAATTATGTCTTATTTTAAATTTACCGTTGCAGTCTTACTGATGATGAGTACACACGTTACACAATTGCAGAAGGGAAAAGATTCCAAGATTCCTTTGAAATCATTGCTTTGCTGAAAAAATCTTTTGAATCATACGGGAATCTTAAAGTCCGGCGGATGGGTTCTCTTTGTGGATTCCAGATAGGTAGGGAATATTTTGCTATGGATGATTTCAGCAATGCAAAACAGTTTTTTGATGATGTTGCAAACTTGCATAGACAAGAAGGATGGGTCTCTTTGCTGTGGAATGTCTTGGGCTACCTACGAGAATGCTCAAGGAAACTTGGCACTGTGAAAGATTTTATAGAGTATTCTCTTGAAATGGCTGCATTACCTGTATCAGCTAGCACAGGTATTCAATCTCTTAGTTTTAAAGAATGTGGTCCAGGTGGTCCTGCAAGTCTCTCAGGGAGAGAAAGTATTCACAAGGAAGTTTTTGGACTCGTATGTGGTAAAACTGGGCTGGCTTCACTGGAGGATGAAAATAAATTCAAACTAACTGGAGATAGTCCACTTCATCTTGAGATTGATCTTGTCAGTCCCCTTAGATCAGTACTTCTTGCTTCAGTTGCTTTTCACGAACAGATAATTAGGCCTGGTTCTTCCTCCTTGATTACGGTCTCACTTCTATCTCAGTTACCCCTTGCCTTTGAGATTGATCAATTAGAAATCCAGTTCAATCAATTTCAGTGTAACTTTGTCATTATAAATGCTCAAAGACCCCCATTAGATGCAACATCTGGAGATCGACAGGGTTTTCAAATAGAAAGTGCTGTTTCTCTGGCACTTGTTACAAATAAGTGGTTGCGCCTGACATACAAAATCACATCTGGTAAATAGTTTTTTGCATATGAATAAATAACTTTTGACTGTAAAACAACCATTACATTGACTTCAGGTTACAAGATTTTTGGTTTGTGTATATCATCAATAAACAATTTTGCTGAAGCAGTTATATCTTTATGCATCCACGTTTTAAACATATTTTAGATTCACTTGTGCTATTTGACTTTTTCACAACAAAGTGGAAAGCTTGAATGTCTTTCTGACATTGCAAAAATACGACCGCACTTCACTATCTGTTGCAGAGCTGAAAGTCCTTGCTTCGATGGATGATTTACCTCTTTGGAAGTATGAAGACTGTGTGGAGACTCTTCCAACAAAAGATCCTGCTCTAGCATTCTCTGGTCAAAAGGCTATCCAGGTGGAAGAACCGGAACCACAAGTTGATCTTGCTCTTGGTGCTTCTGGGCCTGCATTTGTTGGAGAGGACTTCATGATGCCTGTCACTGTCACCTCCAACGGGCATGCTGTCTACTCTGGCGAGTTGAAAATCAATTTGGTGGATGTTAGAGGAGGTGGCTTGTTTAGTCCAAGAGAAGCTGAACCATTCTCTATGGATAGTCATCATGTTGAACTTGTTGGTGTTGCTGGACCAGAAGGGGAAGATGAATCTGAACTGGGTCCTGACAGGATTAAGAAAATTCAACAATCTTTTGGATTGGTTTCTGTTCCTTCTCTGACAAAAGGGGAATCATGGTCCTGTAAACTAGAAATAAAGTGGCACCGGCCGAAACCAGTTATGCTCTTTGTATCATTAGGCTATTCTCCTGACATTAACGAAGTAAATCCACAAAAGATTCATGTCCACAAGAGCTTACAGATTGATGGGAAGACTGCTGTAGTTATCAGCCACCGCTTCATGTTGCCTTTCCGCCAGGATCCATTACTGCTCTCAAGGATCAGGCCAGACCCCGATTCAGATCAGATGCCATCTCTACCTCTGAATGATGCCAGTGTACTTGTTGTTAGTGCCAGGAACTGTTCTGAGATTCCTTTGAAACTACTCTCCATGTGTATAGATATGGATGACAATGACAAGGAAGAGTCTTGTTTGGTGCATCAGGGAGGTGAAGACCTTACAGGCTCTGCACTTGTTCCAGGGGAAGAGTTCAAAAAGGTTTTCACTGTCATCCCTAAGATGGGTTTGTCAAGGCTCACTTTAGGAACAGTGCATTTAAAATGGCAAAGATATTCAATGACAGAAGATCAATCTAATTTTACCATGTTAAATGATTGGGTTTCAACTAAATATAAACTTCCTGATGTAAATGTGGAAGTATCGCCCCTGGTTGTGAGTTTGGATTGTCCTCCTTATACTGTCCTCGGAGATGCATTTACATACTCCATCAAAGTCCGGAACCAAACTCAGTTGCTTCAAGAGGTCAGATTCACATTGGCAGATGCACAATGTTTTGTTTTATCTGGTTCTCATAGTGATACGGTTTCTGTCCTTCCAAAATCTGAGCACATTCAGAGTTATAAGCTCGTGCCCCTTGCCTCTGGTTTGCAACAGTTACCAAAAGTAACTGTTACCACGGTGAGATATTCAGCTGAATTTCAGCCTTCTGCTGCTGCATCCACTGTCTTTATTTTTCCCTCTACACCTCATTTTAAGATGGCTGATAGAGAGGACAAAAAGATGGAGTCTGCGAAGGCTGGATAGACCAAATTGTGTATAATTTTTTCGTTGTTCATAAGCAGAATTATATAGTTCATGGGCAGTAATTACCATATATGATGCTTGTTTCAATGCATGATTTTGTGGTGAGCTCTTGGAACACGACACATCTTGGTATATTGCGACGCTAGTCACTATTATACCGCTGAAGGTTTCAGTTTTGGATTATGATGAAGATTCCCTTAGCAATCACTTGTCGTAGATGATTGTTGGAGATTATGCAAACAGAATTCATGAGATTTAAGGGTGTAACGTCAACTTCGTATTTTCAAATCTCAAATATTTACTTGATGGATTCGAGGTATCTTATTATTGTCATTTTAAAGGTTATTATTAACTGTTAATACATTTGTTGGAAAATTTCTTGTGACATATGATTGATTTGAAAAGAAATGCCGCATTGAGGCGAGAAAGGCGAGGCATTTTTACTCTGCATAAAAAGACATGAGCTCTGTGTTTTATTTTGTAAAATATTTTAGGAGGTTTTTATCCCATGTTGTCCAGAAAGAGGTTTGTCATGTGCTTTATATACAAAATCCATAATAAGAGATTTGTAAAGAGCTAGAAAAGTAAGATGGATTTGATTTGTGGGCAGGACTTTGAACCTGTGTATCTCTTCCCTTTCATCGGTATTTACATGATGTACACAATAGGCTTGCACATTTTATATTTGATCTTTTTCATAATTTATTTTGAATGAAGCAACCGTTATCTTTAAAAGTCGTACTTGGTTTGTTCTTCAGCTTATCTTTAGACGACTTCATTAATTTTAGTTAAACTAAAGCATTAAAAACTGCTGCCTTTCTCAATTTGGCAGACAGCATACAGAAAACATTGTCTTCTAATCTAGTTGAGTATAATTTAGAATCCAGTATTTATAATTCTGATTTGATAAATTTGAAAATAAAAAATCTTCATGTAAATTTACAAAATTTTGGTTCTTTCAATGATTCGCAAAAGTTTGATTTGAGTAACTCACAGTTAGAACTATATCGTGTTATTACTTGTCATTATTTATTTATTTTTTTTTGGCAGTCATCAGAAACAAACAGCTCCTTTTTGGAGATAACAGACTGCTGATTTCTTATCAAAGATGAACAAATGGCAAACCCCTACGATAAGCTGACTCAAAATGACCTCTAAAATACATGTAAGCAGCCACCATGCCAAGAAAAGCTACCAGTCAAAAAATACACACCCCTGATGTTTCCAATAAAGCATACAACGAAGTGCGGGAACCAAAGTATTCTTGGTGAAACCTGGAAACCAATTTGAGCTACCATTGTTAACTTAAAAGATTATATTTCACCTATAAGTCTGCAAAAAAATTAGTTGAACTTCCCGTGGGATGCCCTTTACTTGTGGCTTTTCTCTTTGTCCCTGCAAAAATTAGTCACTAGTAAGTTAGACACACAGTGAGATCTATGATTCTGGTGTAAGCCTTAGAAGAGAAAAGAGTAAGAAATATCAGATTGTCCCCACAGAACAAAAATGTTAACAGAATTAAATGAGTCCTGGAAACTGCAATAGGGAAAGCCATCGAGAATTCATAGTTAGACCATAAAAGTTATGATGGCTGGCAATTGTCTTCTACAACAATTTCATAAATTGGCAATTACGTGTAGATTCTAATTCTATGCATGGGGTTAAAAGAGATGACAACCAACTCAAACTTTCCTCTTTCATTGAGAGCAAAAGAAAGGATTCAGATGCAGAGTCACTATAAAAATTAATCACCCAGAAGATTACTGTTTCTTAGTTATAACTTTTTTGTTGGTTGCATTAGAACTAGTTTCAGCGGTTGTCTACAAGCCTTTGCTTTATATGTTTATGTTTTTCTTATAGCAGCTTTGCCACTTGTAAAAGCCATTGTGCTTTGATTCCAGTTTTATTTCAATATGGTTGAATTTGATTAAAATTTCAATATTGCAAGGACATGGATGAGTATGTAATACAAATGAGATAGGAATGTGAATGACAATAACCACAAAAAAAAAAAAAAGAAAATTCATGCTCGATCCAAGTTAGGTGTTCCAGTGATTCTTTTCTTGACAAACAAAGATACAAATGCATCATTGTGAAATTGATGCAGGTAAAATTAATTTAATTATGCATCAAATGTATAAAATTATGACTAACTTCTATATTGATCAAGATCTAATAATTGAATGAAAATATAAAAGACATAAAATAAACACAACTTAATGGAATTAAAGTATATTAAAAAAGGAACAATTAATAAACCAAAAACAATAGATGGAATGCAAACTTGAAGGCCATACCTTTTCTGGACTTGGGAGAATTAGCATCAACATCCATCTCATCACTGTCACTGTCTGCTGCAGTAGCTTGACCCTTCAGACTATTTTCAGAGCCTTGCAATATCTCATCCATATCCCACAACTATGTTAAACAAAACAGACTTTTAGTTATTACACTTATAACGTATGTAACTAGCGGTAAAGGGAAGACATATGCAAGTTGAAAGGACAGGAAACTAAGAGGCCTAGACTTGAAATAGTTAAAAGGATATCCAGAGAATGTAACTCCCTACTCTCATCTTTTTGAAAAAAATAGGTTGTACAACATCTTCAGATTCAATGCATTCTGGCATATGCAATGGTAAGCCAATTATGCAGCTGCAGCCATGACCAACCAAATGGAACCTACGTACCTATTGCCCATTACAACTAATACCAAATGGACTAACAGAGGTGCCTCATTATAACTGCACCCATATTGCATGATACAAGATATAGTATTATTTAAGAAACATAGACTTTTAGTTATAACACTATAATGTATGTAACTGGCGAAAAGTGGAAAACATATGCAAGTTGAAAGGACAGGAAACTAAGAGGCCTAGACTTGAAATAGTTAAAAGGATATCCAGAGAATGTAACTCCCTATTCTCATCTTTTTGAAAAAATAGGTTGTACAACATCTTCAGAATCAATGCATTCTGGCATATGCAATGGATAAGCAAATTATGCAGTTGCAGCCATGACCAACCAAATGGAACCTACATACCTATTGCCCGTTACAACTAATACCAAAGGGACTAACAGAGGTACCAATTCCTCATTATAACTGCACCCATATTGCATGATACAAGATACAGTATTATTTAAGAAAATGTACCCAATACCACTTTAAAAGATATCTATACAAAAATATATAGAGATGCGCTTATACAAGAACATATTGTAAAACACACCAAATGTTTAAATATCATCTGAGGGAGGGAGGGAGGGAGGCAACCATGTACCTTTAGAAGCTGGTCATGTGAAATACTGCCGAGAAACTTCCGATCATAAGAAAAAGCTACAAAGACAAAAAGCTAGTTAAACATTTTGCAGACACTGATTGGTAAAGAGTGTAGCTTTAGCATGAGGTTTCTGTGGCAGTTTAAAAAGAAGGGATCCTATTAATAATAACAAGTGTACATATAATGATTGAGTCAGAAGGACAGGCATGTCATACCAAGGCCTTCAATAGGGTACTCTGAATGCTCGCCAACTGGTTGAATGATTCTGTTAGGTAATATTCCTACCAGGCTAGAGAAAAACCAGAGGGGATTAAATACAATCTAAAGGTAAATTATCATAAGTATAATGATAAAAGTCGGAAGGAAAATATCCTCTTGCCATAGCACTTTCTCACCTGATAAGTCCATTATCGCATCCAGCAATAAGTCTATCTTCATCAAACTAAAATAAAACATTTTACAGATTTCATAATACAAGGTTCATCTGTTCAGAGAGTTAATACATGTACCAACTAGAAAAGCAATATTGCAACCAGAAGAAAAAAGAAAAGAGAGAGAGAGAGAAGCTGCTTGCTTTCAACAAAACATCAACAGAATTTGGGCAGAGATCAACGAAACGATCACTGAAATGCGAAAAAAATAAATAAATAAATAATCAGTGGACACCATTAAAGAAGAAAATCAATAATTTTTTTGTTCATATTTTTGTGTGTCTGTCCATGTTTCAAAACTAACAACATTTCCCAATCTTCCCAACATTTATATATTCAATATAACTACCTGCAATCCTTGAAAAAGCCCCAAGAATATAACAAGAGATTCCCGCTCTGTGATCCACAAATAACTTTCCGTCCATTCTGACCACCACGAGACATTAGAATACAGACAAAATGGAGAAACATAATAAAGTTTAAAAATAATCAAATTTTTGTCTTCCAATTAGAATCATCTGGTGTCCCATAAGACTGGTATGCTGTAACAAGACAATTATAAAAGATATCTTATTTTGTTCCCCATTACAACCATCTCATTTTGTTGTTTCCCATCTTAACACTTATCTTTGGTGTTTCTGGACTTCTTGCAAAAAATACATCAAAGAGTAGGCCCATAATTTCTTCCTTGACTTAGTTCCTTTGTCTGTTAACATCACTTAGTTTTGGTCCAGTGCCTAAGATGTGGCTGAGTTTTCCTTTTCCCTTGAGAATGATCCAAATTAATTGTGACCAACTCAAGTAGTTCTTCCAGGTGAAGTGATAAGCAACCTAAATTAGCTAAAATTCGTTATTGTTTTAAGTAGAGTATTCCATGTGGGAATTTGTTTATGTACTTTGGGATGTAACCTCTGACATATTTTAAGAGTTGTGAGGCAATTAACACCAAATAAAAGGTTGGGAGAAAGATGTTATCAGTAGATAGTGCGGATGTGACCCTAGACAGAATCACCACTTGGAGCGACTGAGCAGAGGAGAATCTGGACATAAATGCACGCAGCAAGATGGGTCATAACTCTTTTTGTGTGTGGCTAGCAGTTTACGGTCGAGGAGGTTGGGCGTGCGGCTGTGGCAGGTTGGATGGACAGGGACTGTACAGGTATAAGCATGTGGTTTTGGTGGCTAGCTGTTGAGCAGCTCCTTATGCCTGTTTCTGGCTGTGAGGTTGCTGTGAGGTTCTAGTGGCTAGGATTGGCTATGAAGGTCAGCTAGTGGTGGACATGCAAGTTTTGTGTGACCTGGAGCAGGCTAGAGGCATATGCATGGCATGCGATAGGTGCGACTGGACTGTGGAACTGCAGGAGTGGCAGGGGCAGGTCGTGCAGCTGATGGCAGAGGAGGCTATGGCTGGTTGCAGGAGAAGGAGTTGCGGCTTGCGACTCAGTTTTTTCTAGTTGCAGCCAGTGATGAAGGCTGGCTTGACTGCTAACAGTCGGCGGTTGTGGTGGCTGGCGGCTGGACTAAGTGGCCGGCTATAAAGGCTGGCCTCCTCTCTTTGTGCTTTTTCTTATTTTGACAACAAAAACCAAATAAGGTTTGTAAAAGAGTTTAGGGTTTCTTAACCTGAAACTCTGATACCATGTAAAGAATTGTTGAATGTGTATTTTATTAAATGTTATAAGTTTTCTAGAATAAAAAATGAAATAGACCATTAATTCATACTTACATAATAATTTTTTTAACACCAATTTTACACTTTTTTGAGGAATTCATTTATTCAAATATAACCTTAGTATCAAGAAAAATGTAGTCAAAAGAAACTGAACAAACTCAACTATGGCACCAGTAGCACTTCTGGCACTGTGGATGTGATCCACTAGTCCCATGGTCGACCAGATATCTTGTGTCCAAATAATCAAATGTGTAAACGAATAAGGAAAGGTGTATCATATTCCACGTATATACACAAAAGATGCAACCAAACCAATCAAAGAAATCCAGCCATTGCATGATAAATGAATGATACCTTCATTATCACAACTGATAGTAGCTCCTCTTCAGAAAACTGTGACTGAGTTTGGATCTGTTATTACCATGAAATTTATAAATAGTTCTAAAGGTCCTGCAAACGTTAAATTCTTAATAATTCCACAAGAATATATGTACCATGAGAAAAAAGTAAACAAAATGTTACCTTATTTGGTCGAAGATTGCAAACAGATAGTGTTCCATCCCCACTTAACAATAAAAAAAAGAAAAAAAATATTTAAGAGGCTTGCATCAAAACTTCAGCAAGAACAAAATAAAAAAGCAATGTGGAACAATAGATCGTCAACACAGTAGGAATAATACATTTGTAAAAATATGCAAGCAAGTCCACAATCAAGCATTTCACATCTGTTATAGAAGAAACCTAAAAGAAATATAATAGAAAAATAATTATCCAAAAACACCATATGACAAGTCATATGTAACAAACAAGTCTCCTTCCATAGTCTCTCCACAATGAAGATAATCAGAAAATCAAATGCTATGATATAATACACATTATGTTACAGGGAAATATGTATTTCCCTTGAGGTTTGTTGTATCATGCACAGGCCTCCACTTTATAAACTATTTTGCAAATGTTTTCTTAGATGGAGAAGAAGTATTATAGAATCTGTCACTTGACGCTCGTTATATCAAAGAAAATTGGTAGAAAAATGTATCTACATGTGAAATCACATCACAGTCACAGAATACAATGAGAAACAGACAGATTCATAACTATTTTTTCCTTCTGAAAATGATTATCATCTGTTGTTCAGGTGTTTTAAGAAGCTAGTATGATTTATTATGTGAAATAGAGAGAAAACTGTACAAAAATTTGTAAAAAATTGGGTGCTTGTCATTCAATTTTAAAAAGCTAGAGGTTTCTGTATGACATAATACATCATGCAAAATATAATTTGCCCCGTGTGTTGTTTAAAACTTCAGGCAACGTTTAGCCCATTAGAACTGAGATGAAATTGAAAGAATGAAAGAAGCAGTCACTCCATTCTAACAACCATGTGCAATGAAGATTCTGATTACATTTCACCCTCTCATTTTGTTCGTCTAATCTAAAATGAATGAATAGGAATAATCAACAGCTTTTCTTGTGTTTATAAATTTCATTGCAAGACAATCTAACAACAAAGAAAACCACCTTTGTGTTTTCTTAGTGCATGATTCCACAAAAAAGTTAAAAGAAAGACTATACGTCTGATTGTGTTCAGACGGTACTTCTTGATCTCCAATAAGAGGTTTGACTCTTACCTAGTGCAAAAGATAAATATATATATATTATGTTGTACTTGAAAAAATAAAGACTAGTTCAGTGATGTTAGTATTAATTAAAGAGTTAACTATGATGCCACTGATGTAGCATTGCTGTAAACAAGATGAGATCATAAGAGGCTGAAGATACTACTGTCTCCGTTTTGGTTCCATAAATTAACCTATACCTTCAAAAAATAACTTCTGAACAAAAGATGAAGACAGTACATAATTCATTCTTCATTTAGAAACAAAAATCTCTATAGGCCTTCACATGGAGAAATGGTTGAAGGATCGACTACCTTGTTGCCAGCAGTTTCATAGAATCAGCTGCAAAAGTCATATCTGAAATGAAGTCTTCATGAACACTGAAACTGTTGCAGCAAGAACGTTGTCTAGTATCCCACACCTGAATAGATGAAACTATATGTTAAAAGATTGTAAAAAATAAAAGGCACCCGAAATTTATAAGCTTACTCTTTGAACAGTTCAATTACAAGTATGCAATGCCATCAATGAGGGTTAATACGAAACCCAAAATGGGTATATCATAATGTAAAATGAAAAAGAATATTTACGTCTTAGGAAAAGATAATGTTTTCTGAGAGTTATCATTTCCTCTTGTTCAGTTGCGGACATAGAGGCAATAAGTTTCAGTTTAATCAGAACTTAAAGATAAGAACCAGTTAGACGAAATTAAGCACTTATACTTTCTACTCATAAACAGTACTTTCTACTCATAAACAGAGGCTAGTGAATGGGCCAAATTGCCCTCAAATATTGCCTGAACCACAGAGATTTAAGGAACAAAATGCAGAGGTTTCCTTTTGTTTGGCTTTCTGCAAAAAAAAAAAATAATGCCTCTGACTGGAGAAAATATTTATTATTTGAGCTTGTTTTTGTGCTAAAATATGGAATTTGGCTCTTACACAAGTCGTGAAGATAATAATAAATAAAAGAGTAGTTCCAAAGCATAGCAAACATGAGAAGGAAATCGATTGACGTTCACTATTAATTTAATGTTCAAGACTTTCATGGATAACAAATAAACCAAGTAAGACAAGATTTACTGAGCATGAAAAAGAAAGGATGAGGACAATATAGTAAAAACAAATTAATAGAAAGAAGCAATTAGAATCGAAGGCACCTTAATGAAGCCTAGATCATCCCCGGACGCAATAGTTGAATCTGTCACGTTAATTATACTATTGATGGCATCTCTGCATAACGTAAAACAAAGCCGGGTATGATGTGAGAGGTGCTAGGCCTACATCTGAAATCTTATGTGACATGAAAGGTGCTAGGCCTACAACTGAAATCTTAATGTAACACAAAAAGTAAAGCCAGCACAAAAGAAGAAGCTAAAAACTAGTTACTCGTGAGAGTTCTCGAGGCGGACAATGGGGGCTCCAGTTTCCACATCAGTGGCCAGAATGGAACGATCCTTGGAACCTGTCACAATGGCTAAATACAAGTATGCATAAACATCAATCATTAGATGCAGACAGCGAAGGTAACAATAAACGCAGAGAATAAAAAATTTAAAACTTAGCTAGCATATAAACACGGAGATTAACAAACATGGATTACCTTGTCCATCATTTATGAACCGAACAGTTCTACAGGAGTCACTATGTGCACGAACTTGACGCAACCTAATACAGAAAATTAACATGTCAACGGTTTACAAAAGAGTAAGGAAAAGGAGACAGCAAAATCATTACATCGAGAACATTAGGAAGTAGCAAAAACACATATCTACAAAATTAAATATACATATATATGTTTACGGGAAGTAGTTAAGTACCTCTGTAGCTGGGAATCAGCGTAACGGTATCTGTAGGAAGTGAAAAGACATTAAAAGATGAAAACACTGAATTCATAGAAAATTTAGGTGAAAGTTAGCGTAAAAAATTGATAAATACAGGAAGCTCAGCTTACAAATGGAGATCGCCGGTTATAAGAGCAGCAGTCACGAGCTGATCAGAAGGATGGAAATCTATACCAAATGCAATCTGTCCCAAATTAACCTCCATTACAATACTTCTGTATATGTATATATGTACAGAATGAGGAAGTACGGCTTAGGTTATTGAGAGTATTGAGAACGACGATGATAAACCCAAAACCTCCCCTGCTCCTCAGGGGTGTAAGCAGCGGTTTTATACCAATCGCAAAGAAAGTTTTCAGGCGTTCAACTATAAGACGGCGTATCGCCATTGGGCTTGGGCTTGGGCTTGGCCCATTCACCAGCACTAGAAGCAAAATGTCATGGTATTTCCCCATTTGTCCTTCTCTAGGGATTCATTTGAGGCAACGACTAGTCCAAAGTTTGAATCATTATTCTCATATAAAATTTAGAATATGTTATTTTTTGTTTCATGTATAATTTTATATAAGATCAATCTTTATCTTATAAATAAATTTATTAAGCATGGATTCACATATGAATTTTTCTAAATCTCTAATATTATGATTAGAATATACCTATAATTTTATGAAATTCATTTGCAAATCTATTCTTAGTTGAACTAAAGTAGTAAATTTAATTAAAATGACAGAAAATAAAAGCATGTAAAATTTTATTTCAAAATTTTAAAAGCCTATTTTCTTTTTTTTATTATCATTATTTTAGAGAAGATTTTTACTATATTTGAATTGAATTACAAATGAATCTAAAAATAAATTTAAATTTCTAAATCTGATCCTAGTAAATTGCAACCCTCTTAAAATTTTAAGTTAAAATTCACTTGTAAACTTAAAAATTATTTACAAAATCATTTCAAACTAAAAAAATATATATTAAAAAAATAAGTGTGTATGAAATTTAACAAATGTGTTTAAATTTAAATAAAATTTGAAAATCAATAAAATTAAGGGTTATAAGAAAAAATTCTTCAAATTATTTTGAACTATTCTTGTATTTTTCTAATGTTATGGTTTGATTTCTAGCAAGTATTTAAAAATATTAACATGGAATTTTATTTATAATTTTATTGTTAATTTGTTCTAAAGAAACCCCTTGAATGATAAAAATATTTTTCCCATACAATATTACCATATAATAAAAGCCTATAAAGGAAGAAAATCAAGACATGTGAAGCCCTTTCAATTCCTTGGCATCTGTTTATTCCCCCAACAATTGAATTAAGAATATCTTTAATAAAAAGTACTAAAACCTAAAACCCGGGGGGAATGAATGAAGTGAGGAGAAGCGAGAGGGCCCACACTGATATGGAAAAAGAAAGACACGTGTAAATTTCTTATTTGTCCAAATAGGACAAGATCTTTCTTTTTTAAAAATTGCTCTCTCTCGTTTGTCGTTTTGACTGAACGAAGAGAGATTTGGAGTCAATTATGAATAAATAAATAAGTTTTGTCAGCAAAATGGATCGGGTCACCTAATCGTCGTCCACGTGTACCTTCCCTGAGATCAGCCTCTTAATTATTTTTCTATCTATTTATTATTCGTCTTCTCCAATGTAGGAAACTGTAATCAACCGTTTCTTTCACTCGCTAACCGGCAAAATTGTCTTGATCGATCATATCGAAGCAGAGTTTGGTTTTCCAGGTACGGAATCTCGGCAATCCTCATCAAATTTGAAGCAGCGTGGCCGGCCGGTCAGTCGATCAATTAATCTGCGTATATGTTTGTCAGAAAACTGGTAGAGAAGGCTTCAAAGAAGGTACGGCAACTGATCACTGATTTCCTCTTTGTTCTGATTTCTCTGCGTTATTTTTCCGTCTGAAATTTCTTCGTATGCATTTTTTGTTTGGTTCTGATGGAAATCAGGATGCGATCCATCAAGTTGTGGAGTATATTACGCCGTATTTATGAACACATAAATGTGCGAGAGTGATTTCATGATAGAAAAAATTGAGTTTGATTCCATGTTTTTGTGTTTGGTAGAGTAGATTACGAGTGCGGCACTAATCGCGAGGCATTATGCATTAGCTTTCTGGCAAACAATATCAATATTATCCTTGATGTCAATTCTGTTAGTTCTCCATTTTGAATCTGGAACTCATGGTGTCTTCATATCGAACTTAAATTTAAAATTTTTACGTCATCATGTTTTTTTTTTAAAAATTGTATCATATTGTAATAAAATCTTCAAAAGTTATAAAACTTGTTCCAGTTAACGGGGTTTTGCAGTCCAAATTATCGAACTTCGGATTCCATTTCACTTTCTCGATCTTTCATTAACTTTAATAAAGGAGATTAGCGCGCTATCAGATTTTACTTTATATAAGAAAAGCGGCAACAATAGCAGTTGCGATACGACGTCGTTTGAAAGAAAAAAATGAAAAGTGTCAGAGATATTCAAACGGAGTTGGTTGGTCATTAGTCAACAATAGCAATGTGTCAGTACATAAGAGTTGGGTTTGGTTAAGAAACTTCGCCACAAATTTTGGATCCGTAGTGAATCTATCCATTTCGTTTTTGATTTTATTTGAATTAAAAAAATTAAATTCCAAACTGTTTTCAAAAAAATTAAAATTTCGAAAAAACGCATGACACGTGTGGTGGGCGGTGGGGTTTTTATTTCCGTGGGACTTCGGTTCACGTCTGTGTCAGAAACAGTTCGGGTCAATTGGATTGGGCTTTTCAGTAAGCCGCTGCGATCAAGCCACGTGTACTGTAGCTAGATTTTTCGTTTTGATTCAGATGGATTGGATTAATTTGTTATTGTACTTTATATAAAAATGTCGTAACGTTTTTAAATTTAAATTCATAAACTTTTATATTTATGATTCTTTTATAATAATAAATAATTTAATGCAGCCTGGAGGGAGCTCAGATGGGTTGAAATCGAGTGATGTGGACCCACGTGTTGTATTCCATTATGGCATTCCATCAGGGTCCGCCATGCTTGCTTATGACACCATTCAAAATATAATAGCCATTTCTACAAAGTAAGTTTTGCCATCCACATTCTCGTGCTTGTTTAAGGTGCCTCCTTTAAGATCATGAATTCATGGATGTCATATAAATGAAAAGAAATGTTGACATAGATTTTGATCAATTAGACACTCTTTTTGTAATTTAATTTTGTTGCAATTAAAATTCTGTAACTACATTTCCTTCTCGTGAAAGGTGTCTTGTTCTACTTTTGTTGTATTGTTAAAATTAGTTGATTTAAGTTCTAACTACATTTTCCTTGCATGTAAGAGTAATGCTAAACATATGAAATTGTTAATCAATAACTGAGTTATTCATTTCCCTCTCTAAATCCATTAATACCAGGGATGGAAGAATTAAACTATTTGGAAAAGATAATTCTCAGGCTTTACTTGAATGTGATGAGAAACGACCAAGCAAATTCTTACAGGTTCCTTGCTCTTTGGCTGTCCCTGTTATACATAAAATAAAATAGGCCTTCGAAGTTTATTTACAACAGATTCTTAGGATGCCTTCATAAACTATTACTTAATCATGTTTTCTTTTTTCTGTTAATTCTAATGTCCAGTTCATTCAGAACCAAGGCATCCTTCTCAACATTACTTTACAGAACCAAATTGAGGCAAGTTAAGTTTACTTCATTGCATGAGGGTTATGAGCAGTTGCGTTCTTCTTTTCTCTATTAATTACCAAGAAAATTTATTTTCCATACAAATTCTTGACCAGGTTTGGGACATAGAAAAGAAGAAGTTGTCTCATGTGCATGCTTTTAAAGAGGAAATCACCTCTTTTGCAGTTATGCAACATGGCCTCTACATGTAAGTTCAGTCTTGACAATGAAAAAGGACTAAGAAGCAGTTGAAATTTACATCCGCTTGGTCTTTTGATGATGCAAGAACTGTGATATTTATATTTGTAGGTATGCTGGGGATTCTGCTGGTAACATTTCAGTTTTGAAGTTAGAGCAAGACCCTCATCATATTGTACGAATGGAATACCGCATTCCTATATCAGCTTCTCAAGGTAAGATTTTGTGGTGCAATTCCTTTTTTGAAATCTGTTCATCCTCTTCCAGTAAATAGATGGAACATTTTTCCTTGGCCTCTTGTTTTGTACTTTTGGATATGAAGCACTTGAAAATTATCATCTTGAAATTGTTTCTATTTTATTTTACTTCAATAAAATAACACACATTTTCATGTTGCTTTTCTGAATTCATTTTCACACCAAGAGCAACTGCAGCTTTAACAGTTTTTATACATTCTGATCCATCATCTCCTGCAGGAAATCTTTCTGAAGCCTCTACTGATACTGCTGTTGTACATGTTCTGCCTCAACCAACAGCTGAAAGTAAGAGGTAATCTAATAACCGTTTTTCTGATCAGGAATCTCTCAAACAGTTTCGTATATACTCAATATTCTATACAGCTGTGTTACATGTTCTGCCTGAACCAACAGCTGAAAGTAAGAGGTAATCTAATAACCTCTTTTCTGATCAGGAGTCTCTCAAAGAGTTTCATATATACGCAATATTCTAAAATTCCACTGATGCACTCACATCAAACAAAAATAAACGAGAAAAGAAAGAAAACCACAACCTATCAGCTTCCTCTCATGATCTCATTCCTGAAGGCTTCTTTTTAAAGCAAAATTTACAAAATTACTTGCAAAGTCAAATATATTGGACATGTGGCAGCCTTGCTTTATTCTGCCTTTGTTCTTTAACTTGTGTGGTTCCCCAATCCTCTTCTTACCTGTAAGCAATCTCTATGCAGAATCCTAATAATATTTAGAAACGGCCATATTTCCTTGTGGGACATTCGAGAAAGCAAATCTATCTTCACAACAGGTGGAAATATGTTGCAGTCACTACATGAAGAAACAAAGAAAGTGACATCTGCTTGTTGGGTTTGTCCTTTTGGTAGTAAGATTGCTGTTGGTTATAGCAACGGTGATATTTTACTATGGGGGATTCCTTCTACCCTAAATCTAAAGACTGAAATATCTTCTGAGACTGCCATCAAGAGCACTCCAATATGTAAACTAAATCTTGGATTTAAGTCAGAAAAAATTCCAATCACATCACTGAGATGGACTGAAGCTGATAGGAAGGCAAGTCGACTTTATGCTTTGGGAGCCTCTGACATGGCTTCCACAAATCTCTTTCAGGTAATTTGATGCTAAACAATATCCTGATATTTATACCGTAATGAAGAAGAAATCTATAATTTAGATTAGGGTGTAACAGGTAGTGTTACTGAATGAGCATACTGAATCTCGGACAATCAAGTTAGGACTTCAATTACCAGAACTTTGTATTGATACGGAGATCATTGTGAACTCTAGTGAGCAAAGCAAGCATAAAATTGATGTTCTCCTCCTGCTAGGGAAATCTGGACATATTTATGCTTATGATGATAATTTGATAGAGAAGTATCTTCTGCAATCTCGATCTAGATCTCCACCTTCTCTCCCAAGGGAGGTCATGGTAAAGATTCCATTTGCAGGCTCTACCATAACTACTGCAAAGTTCATTTCAAACCAGCAGTGCATATTAAGTTCTTCGGATGAGGTAAATCTACCTATGCAACTCAGGTTGTAGATTTCTCAATCCTTAATTATTTCTGTTTGACTTTTGTGACTAGTGAGAATGATCTTCTCTTTTCTTCACCTTTTAGGATTATCTAATGCTGGGAAGAAGTATTCCATCACTTTTGCACTTTGAGACGAAGGCAAAAGATGGAACTTATCCCTTCAGTGGGTTTACAAAGATTAAAAATCTATACATTACTGGACACAGAGATGGAACCATCAACTTCTGGGATGTGACATGTCCATTTTTCATCCCTCTGTTATCATTAAAGCAACAGGTATTGTTTCTGACTTCTGTTTCCAACGCAGACTAAGAGCAAATGGTCCATGAGTTATTAATCTGGATCTTTGGTGGCAGACTGAAGACTATTCTTCAAATGGCGCTGCATTAACAGCATTGTATTATGATGGAAACTCTCGAGTTCTTCTTTCGGGAGATCACAGTGGAATGGTGAAGTGCATTTTAATGGCTTAACTTAACAAAGTACGTCCAGATTCTTTCTTTAACAGTATCTAATTATATAACCATCTACAGGTTTGCATCTACAAATTAAAACCTGAGCCCTATGCAACAGAGAACAGTTTTATGTTATTCCAAGGTACAGTGAAAAATAATCGGGATATGAAAATCATTTGCATGTTATATATAATATTATTTAGATACCTACCAGTCATGATGTAGCATTCATGTTTCACATCTTCATGCAATCAAGTGTTGCAAAAGCTCTCATGGTGACTTCAATATTGTTGTTTTCCACTTTCTCATTCCTTAATGTTTTGCATCAGAAAATACAAAGAAAGGGAATAATCACATTATCCAAAGCCTTAAACATATCAAGGTTAAGGGTCCTGTAATTGCTCTAGCCACAAGTCACGGTTCAAGACATCTTGCAGTTGGATCAGATCAAGGATATGTAAGCTCACTTTTTTGTGGCTACTTTCTCTTTTTAGTATTTTGAGTCAAGATAATTTGTGCTACAAAATACTCGTGCAGTTGAAGTTATCATTGTTTTCCTTGATGCTGCAAAGTAATCTCCTTTTGCTTCTAGTGTAACTTTGTTCATCAGATTATTAGGTCACATCGAGAGGATATGCCAATCCCATGTATTTTAACCCATATTTAATACAGGTTTTAATAGTTGACATTGAGGGGCCAACTTTACTATGCGAAAAGCATATTGCAAGCGAAATCTGCCTAGGCATCATATCTTTGCAGTTTGGAACCTGCAGTTTGCAAGGTTTTGAGAAGAATGTTTTGGTGGTTGCGACCAGGGATTCATCAGTTCTGGCTCTTGATAGTGACAATGGAAACATGCTTAGCACTAGCATGGTTTGTCCAAAGAAACCTTCCAGAGCTTTGTTCATGCAGATCTTAGGTAGGCTCAAACTGTCTTTAGTTTCTTAGATGAGGGCCAAGTCAATCTATTGAATTTCCATATTTTGTAGATTCAACTACACATTTACATATCAATTAATAGGAAATGCACTACAGAAATTGTCGAAGAATCTAACTGGAGAATGAGATCTTCTATATTTTGCAGATGGACGAGAATCATTTGCTAAAAGTTCAAATACGTCAGACAGTCTGGACTTAAACAGAGGGAATCTTACTGAGGATGTTACACCAAAGCAGTCACATCTACTGCTATGTTCTGAAAAAGCTGTTTATGTCTATTCCTTGGTTCACATTCTCCAGGTAATTTTTTCGTTGTCTATTCATGTATGTACAATCTCCATGTGTTTGTGACCTGCTAACTGTGGATTATAATCATTATTTCTTTTTTACCTTCTTCATTGACCTTCCATTTTTCATGTGTCTGTTTTACGTCTTAGGGTGTTAAGAGGGTGCACCAGAAGAAGAAGTTCCACTCCTCTTCTTGTTGCTGGGCATCAACATTCTGCAGCGCCTCTGATATGGGCCTTATACTCCTTTTCAGTAGTGGAAAAATTGAGATAAGGTAATAAATGTTCTGGTTTATTTCTTCCAGATCTTCAATAAGATTAAGACATTGTAGTTTTCTTATTAATCAGAATGGTAAAGGTGATTATCCTTTCCTGAATTGTTTTAGCTATGGTATACTCCTTTTTTATTATATATTTACTTTTAGTTACAGTAGGGCCTCTTTTCAAATTTTTAATATGATTAAGAATTTGGGGGACCCCTCCAAATATGGAAATCTCATTTGTTGTATGGGTGTACATACCTATATTTGATTTAAAGGTTTGATGGATGACCGCTATTTTCATGGAATATTAGGTCCCTTCCAGAGTTAGCCCTATTAAAGGAAACTTCTATTCGAGGCTTCTCATACTCTCCACCAAAATCAAATTCATTATCAGACAATATAATATGCTCCTCGGTGGATGGTGATCTTGTTATGGTACGCATGGTTCTACAATTTTCAATAGCATAATAATTTGGCCATATTTATCCAAGTACTTCCCCCTTTTCTGCAGTTGAATGGTGATCAGGAACTCTTTGTCATGTCAGTTCTGCCCCAGAAGCAGAACTTCAGGTATTTACATGCACTTGAAACTATTAGAGATGCTGATTCTACAGTGACCAAATATGGGAAGCTATAATGATTAATAACTTATATATCCATCGAGTTGCTCTACCTATTATTTCATAGTTTTGGATTAGAAAATCAGAATCAATTCTGTTCATTTATGTTACTCGTATGTGTCTCACTAGTCAATTATGAGGATCTTTAATGGCTTACATATTATCTCTTGCATCACTCTCTATCACTATATGGTTTTGGCTCAGAATCTAAAAAAATTAGTTTGCATCATTTTTGTGATTCAGTATGCAAGAAGATGGATTTGATGGAAAATTCTGAGGAGAATATTTTGTGTAGTTTAATCATTTTAGTGCTTCCATTCATGTATGTAGGCTTTCTGAGTCTGTTGGTCAAGTCTACAGGAAGGACCTAATGGGGTCTCAAGAGTGTCTTGCATCTGGACCCTTAACCCCAAAAGAGAAAAGGAAGGTAAATAGTAGATTGAGCTGTTTGAATTTTAAAGTTCCTGGAGCTAATTAGTAAACAATTGCCAGGGAATATTTGGCTCCGTTCTTAAAGACATGAAAGGAAGTAAAACAAAGCAGGTACCAGATATAGAAACGGAGGACAGCAAAGAAAGTATTGGAGAACTCTCAACAATTTTTTCAACAGAGAATTTTCCAAGCAATATTGAGAATAAAGATTATACAGATGAAGAGTTAGAGTTAAACATAGGTATCTCATGTGAACAACAGATACAATTATCTGGCTATCCTGTTTTCTGGACTGATGCATATTATAATAGTCAACCACATGTTTTGGATCTTTATACCTTTCTTTGCTCCTCTATGCAAAGATGACATTGACATCGATAATCCTGGCGAGAAACCCAAAGAACAGAATATGTTGGCAGCTCTTAACAAACAGAAACTGGCAACCAAACTTCAGTCTTTCAAAGGTCAGTTAAAGAAGATAGATCATCTTACATGTGACCCATGATGTTTTCGAAGTCTTTTTCTGATTTGGTGATTGTAGCAATTTACGTTTTGTACTGCTGACTGTCTGTAAACGAAAACACACAAAGGATTTTCAGGAAAATTTAAGCAGAAGAAGGTAAAGAATGAGGAAAATGTGAGAAAAGACGAGCAAGAAGATGACAGAGACAGTGCAGTTAATCAAATCAAGAAGAAATATGGATTTTCTTTGTCTGGTGTAAGTACTTTCTGATCGCATGTGTCATCCTTGTGTTCTACCAGTGTTTTTCACTGCTATGTCAGACAGTTTAAACTAGAATTAATCAACATAATTATAACATTACCATCTTGAGAATAGAGTAAATAAGAGAGCATTCTCTTTTTGTGTCTGACACTGCAGGAATCTAGCTTCGCCAAAATGGCAGAAAGCAAACTGCATGAGAACGTCAAAAAGCTCCAGGTACTTCTCGAATGCTGCTCCAAATCCTTATATATCAAATCTTATATCCTCATCTTTCCCGAACTTCTCGTTGGGCATGCTTTATTTTTCATTTTCCCAGCAAAGCTTTCTCTGGCTTGAGACCAGAAAATTGCCAGGTTTTTGAGCTTTAGAGGCTATTAAAAGGTACTGAATATCATTACTTTGGTACACACAGGGAATCAGTTTGAAAACTAGTGATATGCAGGACACTGCAAGGTCCTTCTCAGCTATGGCCAAAGAGCTGCTACGAACTGCAGAGCAGGACAAACGAAGCTGATGATGGCCTTACCTGCTTTTATTATACTGTTGTCCATTGAGCAGTAAATATGTCGATCTTCAGTTTTTCTTTTTCTTTGTATTCTTTTGTACATATTTGCTCATTGATTTCCACGTCAATAGTTATTTACAGTCAGTACTGTGTTTTCTTATGTTTTTTATTGTATTCAATGCATCAAATTTTATCAATTTTAATAGAACATATTTTTGGGAGGCAGATAGTTACTTTCTCAGTCAAAATATGTTTCACTTGATGGAACTCTGAATTTCCGTGACCAAAAAGAGGGTCTAATTATGGAGTCTTGGAGTTATTATGCCTATATGAGATTGCAAATTACTATAAAATACTAAAAGTTTACAATATAGAATTAGAATCATAGATTTTCTTCAAATAAAAAAAAACCAACAACACGATGTTAATTAAAAATACGATAAAAAGATACATAGTTTAAAAAAATAAAAGATAAGAAATTGGAAACGAAGGCACCAGAGAAGTTCAACCACCATATTCATCAGAGGTTTTACTTACATTGTTATAAAATCTAAAATTGCTTCCTCAAAATCTACAGAAGTCTGCACCTTGAAGCTTGGTGCCACAGCAGTTTGCACAGACCATGCAAAGAAGCAACTTGGGAACAGATCTGAATCGCAAAAGAAGGATTTTTCATCCCTCCAAAGAGAGCAGTGGACATCACGAAAGTGTTCTTTTTCTTTTTGAGATAAACAAAAAGGCAGAAAGCAAGCTGCATGAGAACCTCGGACATGATGAAAGCGTTAACCTGAAAATATTGTAGCATCTAACGATTTTGCAGTAATTCCACCAGCTGAAGATAGATTTCTTCTCTAATGGCATCCCCATTACTTGGGTTCAGAGCGAATATGGTTGCCCCTGGATGATTTTTCAGCCTTGCAACTGCAAAAGTTTAGATGCCAAAAAGGCCAATGGGGTTACTATTACTTGCATCAACTCATTGTCTTTTCAATTCTAAAATCTCAGTTGGGCAAATTATCATTGTTACTTACAATGAGTTTCTGCGTGGCACTTGATGGTTAGGAGAGATTTTTTAACATTATGCTTCACGATAATTTTCTAATATTTTATAGTAATTAACTAATTCTATACAGTAATCTTTAAGTGTCACTTAAGAAACAAATAATTACGTAATATTAGATAAAAATAAAGTTACTAAAACACTATCAAATGTTAGAACATTAAGACCAAGGAAGGACAATGCCTTCGACGCACCATATAATTTCCCTGAGTTTCTAGGACACAAAGATTGGACGTGTCAGAAAAAAATGTACCTCCAGGTATATCTCTGCCAAACCTTGGAACAGGAACGGAAGCCAGAACAGGGATATTTGATTCCAGAACTCTTAGAACAGCGGGGAAGAATGATGAACTATACAATTCCATTTTACCAACTTCATCAATGATGAAGAGATTAGTATCTTCTTTAATCTGATAACAAAAAATACATCCAAGAATGACATAAATGACTGAAGGAAGATAGCCCAACTCAACAAAATGAGCAATCCAGAAGCAAAGAAGTTATGTATTGTTTGAACATTCCTGGAAATTCTTGCTCCCATTGGACCATATTTATCTATATGCATTAAGATCCTGATTTACGGATATCTCAGTTCAAGAAAAAAAAATAAGAGAATCGAACCATTCAAATTCGATAAATGTTGGTTAATCGTATATTTCATTATAGTTCTATGATTCAGAGTATCATTTCCGATTTGAACCATTTGAATTCCATATTCGAAGTTGCGATAAGACCTATTCATTAAAAAGAATCGATTTAATATATTTTTTATGTACTAATAGATGCTATATTGGATTCAAATCAGATTTCGGATAAATCTATAAGTAGAAATATAGAGTGAATGACCTATAAAGTTCACCATCCCCTCTTTTCCCTTTCCAGGAGGGTCCTAAACCACAACCACATTACACAATCTATTCAATCATAAGACACGGAGAATATGAGAAACCCCTACCTGCAGCTCAGGTAATGCCAGTGACTCAAATGATGCTATGTTGACTCTGTATTTGCCAACATTAGGCCATCTGTGGGACTCTGCACTGACATTGTAAAAAGAGTAAATCCGAAAAAAGAACATCTAGAACAATATGAAATTGAAGAAAAATCGGCAATCAAAACACATACGTTACCAAGACAAACAAGAAAGATGAGTGACTGACCTAGAAACAGTGGAGGAGGCGAGTTGACCTCTGCGACCATCTACGGTAACCACCTCAAATCCAACTCTCTCGCCTCCTTCTCTAATCTCTCCTAAATTTTCCCGACAGAAAGCAAGTCATCAGCCATGAATCGTCATCATCGACTAAATGCTCATTACATGAATGCCAAAAAGAAAAATTATAAGTATGTGCATATAACAGAAGATGGTGGGAGAGAGAGCATACGAGTGTAGAAGCCCTGAGCTTTTAAGTTAGGGTTTGAGAGTTTAAGACTCTCGAATACTCTCATGATCAGTGTCGTTTTGCCTACTCCCTGCCCATCATATTACGGTCCAATGATTCTTCATTTTTCAAATTTTGGAGAAACGAAGAGATTATTCAGGAAAAAAAGAAGAAAATCCGGAGTGAGATTTTCACACTTACAGGAGAGCCTGTAACCAGGAGACATTTTCCTGAACCTGCCATTCTTTCTTTTTCCTCGACTGAGTCGTCTAGTTTTTCATTTCGCGGAAAGGGCTTGTTCGAGGTTTAATCCGCTGAGGTCCTAAGTTCTATTCTAATCGTGGATATACTAATAGTCAGCACCAGGTTGGGTTATCTTTTTATCCGAGATAAGTAATAATAAGTCATTGCAATTCAGGAAAAAAAAAAAAGAGAAGAAAAGAGATTATGATTTAGGTGAATGATTTAATTTACAATTCTTATAATTTAGACAATTACAGAAAAGTACTAAATTAATATAAATGACAAATTATAAAAAATTAAAAAGCTTAGCATATTTTACAAAAACAAAAACATGACTCAATATTAAAATTATACAAAAACATAATTTGATTAAGTTTGTGCATTCACAAAGATAAACTAATATTTCTTTTAAAATCAAATAGCAATTTTACCCTTAATTATTTACATGAAAGATCAGTTTTATCCTTGGGTAATTTTCTTCTTCTGTCCCTACGCTTCTTCCATATTCTTAAATAAATAAAAACCACCACACACCGAGAACCCCACAAAAAACAGTTCTCCCTTATAGCACAAAATAAATAATAAGGTTGTCAACTGGCTCGATAAGCCGTAAATTGCAGTCCATTCTAACAAATAAAAGTCAAGAACAAAAAGAATCACATAATTATGATGCAGGCAAAACCATCAAAAGTAAAAGTCCGCATGCCGAGCATCAACAGCTGCCCGAATCAGAATAATGCACCAGTATACAACCTTTGTATTTGAATACTGAAGGCAGACAAACGGAGGCTGGTGCCGACAGATCGGGAAGCTGGAACAGAGGGTTGTGATGAAAACTGAGTGCGGGGCAAAAGAACTCAAATCATGGGATACTAAAAAACTTGAAAATGCGCACCGAAGATTAGAGAGATGCTTTTGAATCACAAGCTGGAGGCACTTTCACGGGCGTGGACTGGAATTCCTTCAGCAATGTATATAGAATTCGCCAACATTTTTTTGTTTTATGTATTTTAGTTGTTAATTTTAATGGCCTGCATATAATCATGTTTTTATAAGTAGGTTTAAAAAGTAGACTGAAATTAGTCATGTTTTTGCATCATTCCAATGTCTCTAGAGTAATACTTTTGGAAACATAATGTCTCCTAAGCATTCCCCCCGTAGAGGACCCTAAATTTTCCCTAAAAAATCTCTTATTCTACCTTGTTCCAGATCAATTAAGTACAAGCTTCTGGGCTTTGGAGCTTCCCCCCTCTCTGTTCCATAATCAGAGGAAACCAAACAGGTCTTTATAGAATATACCCGACTTCCAACTTCCAAAGAATAAAAAGGTCAATAATATACCATTTACATGGGATCCAGACCAATCCCCACGACTATCATCATCATCAAACAGGGAAAGAATAAAACAAAAGGCGTTTGGCATAAAGTAGGTAATCATCATAGATTCAACCGAACCGAGTTCTTTGCTAGATACATAGAAAACACAAAGAAAGAGATTATGATGAAAATTATGACAATAGTGATGACAATGAAGAAGCTCAGAGTGAATATGTTTCCCATCATTGGGCGTCTGCTTTGAATAATTAACTAATTTTCCAAAGATTCAGAATAATTTCTCAAATGGTCACATCATGAGCACACAAAATTAAAGAAAAAGGGCAGAATTTTATTTATTTAAATAATAAATTAGCTCGATTGTATTAAAATTTTAAAATAAGTAAAAAGAGCAACTTTTTTACATACTTATAGATTTTCTCATGCGCAAACAATACTCAGATGTGCATTCAAATTCAAAAAGACTAAAAGAGCAGAAATGAAGAAGTAAAAGGAAAATGAAAACTGATGTTCATAAAATTTGATCACAAGATCTCTAATATTAATAGGATCTTAAATCAATATATTGTTCATAAGCTAAAGCTGATTTAAAAAAATATAATTTGTTATCTATATTTTAACAAGGGAAATACTCTTAAAATATCAGGGGAAAAATTATTTACGCTAAAAACAAGGAGAAAAAAACAAAGACAAAAGATGTGGATAAAAAGCCATTCAAACCATCATCTCTTTATGCCCCCGAATGGCCTCGGAATCACAGATTTTGTCAGCTAATAAAAACAGTTACAGCTGCTGACAGAAACTAGAACCTAAATGGATATCTTTCAATTATGTATGAAAGAGAATTGAAAAAAATAGTTAACATGTGAGGGTGATTGACAAAACAAATGCACTTGCAGTATATGCAAAAATGAGATTAAGCTAAAACTAATTCATTATCATTATGAAATTTAAGTATTAACCCATCTGAACAAGAATTAGGGAAACCCTGAAATCAATTTTTTTCCCTAACCTATTCTAAACAGAAGTTGCAGAATGATCATGATAAGAGTAAATGTCCAGTTTCTATGTCATCATCCTAAGTTGTAGACTGTAGAGAAGATATAAATTGATCGCCCATTCCCCCCTCCAACTTACACCTCCATTGCCTTCATCTACTCTTCATCATCCTACAAGAAACAAACTGGCTATTTACTTCCAAACAAACTTTAAAAGCTACTTGCAATATAATTATCTAAAGTTCCTAAAAGGTAAGCGTTAATCCAAAACAAACCTCTCCACTTCCCTCCTCTTCCTCCTCGTCATGAACCTCAGACTTGGACTTGTCAGACTCATCATCCTCGGCTTCATTCGCTCCCCCAGCCTAAAAGGATGACGCATAATTCAGAATCACGCACCAAAGAGGTGTACATATATATACCGTTATCTAACACACAATACCAAATGAACAGGAAAAAAAAAAAATCAGAAAAGTCAATACGATATTTGGACAATTACCAATTTCCTATTATAAGTTTGCATCTTCTTGTTGTATTCTGCCTTCCTTTTCTCTGACTTTGCTACAAAAGGGGCTTTCTCCTGGATTTATTAACGGAGATGTTAAATAAGATAGCTATGAACTAATTATCGGGAATACAATTGCGTTGAATCTGATAAATATAAAGCAAAAATAATTCATGAGAAAACACTTACAGCGGCGGTCATAGATTTCCATTTTTCTCCAGCAGCTTTGCCCACCTGACTCATTGAAATCATTCGCGTATTAGTTTTAAATTTAAACGCATTAAAAGAAAAGGAAGTTATTCGTGAAGTGAGGATTACTCACAACAGAGACGGATCTATTCTCAGGATGCGCCTCTTTGAACTGCTTCCTAAACTCCTCCCTTCAAGCACCGACAAAATTGATCAGGAAAAATATTCGAGAAACTATAACCGTTAAATTTTAAAGAAAAAGAAAATGTAAGGGGAAATGAGAAAACGAATCTATACAAATTTCTCAAAGAGATTGCCTACATGAAAACGAAGAAAGCACTGGGAGGCCTTTTTGGCTTGTTTGGATCCTTCTCCTTCTTTCCACCTCTTTTTCCCGCTCCAGTACTTTTACCTTTTAACCTGAAAACAAATACAAAAACAAAAAAAAAAAAAAAACACACGAATAAACATGCATGCGGCGACAAATAACATTTTCATAGGTCAGAGATCTGATTTCATGCTACAATAAATAGAACCTGGCATATTAAGCGGGTAAAAACCTTACCTGGCATCGGTTTTCGTAGAGTCGGCCTTTGATTTACCACCTTTCATGGCGAATCCTGCAATAGAACCGATAGAAGCGGGTGAGAATCGTTCGAGAAACGGTGGAAAAGAAACGGAAACAGCGGCGCGGGTAGAGAAAAGTACCTTAAATTGGGTTAGGGTTTTCGAGGAAGAAGAAGAAACGGAGGGCGGAAGAAGAAATTGCTCTCTCTATCTTGTGATTTGGTGTTTAATTCGCGTATAATAGGTGGGCTTTTTTGGCTTCCGTCCGAGGGGTGTTTTGGGGCAAAACACGAATCAAAGTTTCCAAATCAAATACTTGAAATCGAAAGTCATAAATAAGTCCGCGTTTAGGCGGGATTCGAAAAGATTTTGCCACGTCATCGATCCGCTTGCTTCACTGTATTGGTTGTTCCCCGTTAATCCAACAGTATCTGCTTATTGTTACTTTTTACACGCACCAACTAAATTAATTTAGTTTAATTTTGTTTTGAATTTTAATTAATTTAATAATCATAATTACTATTTTTCTTCATTTAATTTCCAGGTTATTTTATTTTTATACAAATCATAAATATTTCTTGTTATTTATTTATTTAATGATGTTTTGCGATGACATTTAATAATATTTAATTTAATAAAAAAATATACAAGTTAATATGTGTTTTAAAATTGATAACGAAATGATAATTTTTTATAATTAAAATAACTTTCGTCATTTTAAATTTCTAATAGTAATTTTGGAAGCAAACTAAAACATGTTTATTATAATGGATTTATTAATTATAATCTAAAATACATAACTTAATTTTGATAGATTAAAAAATTAAAAGTAGAAAACAATGACCAAATTATAAATAATTTTGAATAATTAATTAAAATAAAATCATAAACCTATATTTTAATTCAAATTATTTAAATTTGACCTATTACATGCCCATAAGCCTCCAATTTGAAGATTAATTTGATTAAAGCACGATTGAAATCAAATATTATTACGACGTTAATTCAATGTATGTCTTGATGTTTCTTAAATAAAAATATGTATTATTGTTAATATTATTTTATTTTTTACTTGTCCTTTCTGCATTTCGATTTTTTTTTTTTAATCTTATATGATAAATTAGTAAAAAAATTGGGTATATCTCAAAAAAATAATCCATTATTTTTATTTATAAATATTTATACATAATATTAATATTCAAATCGTGATAATAATTGTAAAATATACAAAAAGTAATAAAATTTTATAATACATTATTTCAATAAAAAATGAATCAATATTTTTAGAAATAACTTTAATAAATTTATTTATATTTATTTTTTTACTAATATCGAAACTAATGATCATATGCAAAAATTTACCCTAATGTTTTTTTTTTTTTTTGTTGAAGTAATTAAATTATCCCGTAGAGTAAAAGCAATTTGAGAGTTACATTAGTAAATTATGAAAAGGTAATATATATATATTGCATACTTTCATATCATAATTTATATTCAGGATATACAAAATTATCTTATATCTTAACTTAATACATCTTATATTGATTATTAATTCATTAAAATTGATAATGGAATTAATGTGTTTTCAATTAGATTAAACTGAAATTTTATTAAACGTAAACATGTAAATATTCAACTAATTATAATTGTATATAATTATTTCAATAATATATAACCCACCAGTTGCTAAAATTTTCAAAAATTAATTAGATAAAATAGTTTTGAATTGCAGGACAGTGAAAATTGATTTATTAGAACAAATGTGTTCGTAATAATTGAAATTTATCATTGTTATTTGTAATATAATAATTAAAAATTTACGGAATTATTGAGGATTTCATAATAATTTCTTTATATATATTTTGGACTCTGTTAATGGTTAATTATTAAATCAAATTTTAATGTACTTAAATTAGTTTTTAAAAATGATATGGAATTAATTTTCGTAACTTTATATGTAATTAATTTATAAGGATTTTAACAATGCTGATTATAATCTGTTGAATATATATATATATAAATATAATTTTGTTTAATTGTAGAATACATATATACATTTACTAAAACTAGTGCTTGATCTAACTATAATTAACCGATATGTAATTAATTTTTGTAACTATCCTAATTATTATATGTAATTAACATACTAAAATACTATCTCCTCTTATCAAATTTAATTTCCTAGATAACAAAAATTCCTTCTCATGAAAACGATGAGTTTAACACTGTAATTAAAAATCTCTCAATGTAGGAATCTAATATGTTGGAGTTCAGAGTTGAAAAAACCATAACAACTAATTGGAAAAAAACTAATTAACTTGCAAGAATGGAGTCCTTTGAACATTGCTTTTAGTTTCCTGCTGCATGCGGCGGCCACCATGAAAGTGGCAAAGCGGCTTGAGGAGGCGCCATTAGCGTCGCTGGATTATTAGGAAACAATGGTGGCAAAGCTGCTCGAGGCGGCATCATTAGCATTGCCGGATTATTAGGAAACAAAGGCAGCAAAGCTTCATGCAATGGCGTTACCATCGACTGGTATTCAAGCATCACCTGCATATCGCCACTGGGAACAAAATTATAACCAGAGCCGCCATTGTTGATATTCTCATACGCTGAACCAAAACTTTGCAGGCTACCCAGATTCTCATTACACCCAGTTACTGTAAAATTATCAGATGGATGATTATTGTTATGAAGCAAGTGATCTCTTCTTTCTCTCAATCTTTGCAGGGTGGAATCCAAGCGACCAACCAGATTAATCAACTCTGCCTCCGGCAATTCATCAAGCCTGTGATCCCAACTACTATCTGTCTCCTTCAGTCTATTAATCTCGTTCTTCTCTTCTTCAAGCCTTTTCTTCTTGGCTTCCAAGAAAGACAAAAGATCCATGTGTTCACTCCCTTTTCCTGCCCGATCATCAGGATCAATACTATTCTTGTAATTCATAATGATTTCTCTCACCTGCGCTTGGTTTTCTGGCCATGTATCAAGCTTACCGTCTGGATCAAAGCACAACAAGCAAACAGGGACGTCACATAGTGTTGAAAGTTGTTGAGCTTTAAGTTTGAGAGTCGGTTGTCTCTTTTTTAAACTAGCTTTTCTCGCGTCCTTGTTGGAGATGAAGTGGAGTGATCGGTTTCGTTTCTTTATGGGTTTTGCGCTCAGGTTTGGAGTTGAAGGTTCCATGGTGACCAACGCAGAAGTCGGAGATGGAAAGTGAGAAACAGGGAGAGAGAGATTTTATAAGCTTTCTTCTCCAGTAATGGCAGTATCTATTAAGATCTTGTTTCCTCTAACGGCTACCTTTTCCTTCCCTGATTTCCTGGAGGAGTAAGGATTTCTTCCGGGCCTGGATATTTTTGGGTCAGGCCCAAACGTTTTAAAAGCCCAAAACGAAATATAGCAAGTTCAGGGGCCTAAAATTTATTCTAACCTAACCCTATAATAAAGTCTCTTCTCTCTTTCTCCGCCCGCGAAGAATCTTCGTTAGGGCTTTTTACTTTTGTCTTTCTCCATCCATCGTCGCCTCACCAGTTCCCAAATCTATCAGTTTGGGGAGACTTTTCAAGAGTTCTTCTTCTCAGAGGCAAAGCCATGTACGGACCGAGAGGGTAAGTTGAAATATCCCGTATTTTCTATGATTTTTCCTGTTTGTTTCTCGCGATTTTCTTTCTAGTCGATTTTGTACCTCGAAATCGATTATCTGTATTCAGTTGTTAGGGAATAAATCATATGTCTCTGATTTGTCTTTGTTCATTTTTCACCTGGTCTATCTTTTAGAGTTATGATAATCCAATTTTAATCATCGTTCCAATCATTGGTTCCTTTTTTTCCTCTTCAGAGACCTTTTTCTAAGTTATAAGTGCTAACTTGGCTGTTGGGGTTAAACCTAGTTGTGATATATAGGATTTCTTTCTGTGTCTGTTTGCATCACGTAAGGATGCTTATAGCTCCAATATAACCGTGAATAAGAGATTACTAGAGTGATGGCACCTCTGATACAAATCTGTTCCGACAATATATTTAATAGAAGTTAAACTAAAAAGCAATTCAGAGCACATTTTGAACAAAGAATGAATAATTCTAACACTGTTTAAAATAGAAACAAAACGAATACAAATAAACTAAAGTAAAAAATTAAATCTGTAGCTATGGTGACATGGCATTTTTATATTTGTTTGGAAATTGATAATGTCTTCTAGGAGAATGGCTGACTTGTGGAAGAAGTTTAATAATTTTTCTGAGTTGATCTGCTGCGTCGACGAAAAAAGTCCTCTTAGTGACGAGCTAGCTGTTAAATGTTTTAAAAAATAAAAGGAAAAAATAAACAGAGACGTGGAACTATCACATCTAAGAGTTTATGTATCATTTTTTTAGAGTACACCAAGTACGAAAAGTTGCAGAGGTTTTTAGCCTGTGTTTTGTTGCTTTTGGGAGGGATGGTATTTCAATTGCTGTAGATCTTCTGATATTCCCCTTGGATTAAACAGTGAAGCATAACTGACTTATGTTTGATGCTTTGTATCATAACACAATTCTTGCAAATATGAACTTTTTTCTTTTGTTATAGATCTCTTCATATTTTACCTATAATGTTGTTGTATTAATTTCAATAATACAAGCCTTTTTTGCTTGTCATGTCACACATAATGGCTATATATATCGAATGTTTCATGGGCTAATCGCTCTTTTTAGAGCTTGCTACACTAGCATGCCTGTGTTTGTTGTATGGCAGACGGAAGCTTAAAGTATTGTCCCTTCACGTAGCATTAGTTGGTTTCTGACCTTGTTATTTGTTAATATTGCTTGAGAGTCCACTTCTCTGCTATGTTTTTCATATAGTTTGCATATGCTTGTTTGCTTTTAAGAGGAATGAGATATGGTAATTGCTTTGACAATAGAAAAATAGGAGTAGAGTCAATAGGAGTCAGGGAACTGTGGGTTGGGTTTGGTTTATTAACAGGTTGAGTGGGGGATTTTCTTTTTTGGGTATGAATAATTGAAGGGCAATGTTGGGAAGCGGGGGGGTTTCGGACGGGTACGAGGTCGGCTCAAAGAGACAAAGAATGATGGAATCAAATCCCTACTTCGCAGTTGGCAGTGGGGCGAGTGGCTTTCAACCTTACAGCTACGGTGCTGGCTTTCAGCTTCCTCCCTTCCCGGTGGTTCGTCTGAGGGGACTTCCTTTCAACTGCACTGATATTGACATTTCCAAGTTCTTTGCCGGGCTGGATATTGTAGATGTGCTGCTGGTCAACAAGAATGGACGATTTTCGGGAGAGGCATTTGTTGTTTTTGCGGGGCCCATGCAGGTTGAGATTGCCTTACAAAGAGATCGACAAAATATGGGTCGCAGGTACGTTGAAGTTTTTAGGTCCAAGAGGCAGGATTATTACAGTGCCGTGGCTGCTGAGGTAAATTATGAAGGAATTTATGACAATGATTTCCATGGAAGTCCTCCACCATCTAGGGCCAAGAGATTCAGTGATAAGGAGCAGTTGGAGTACACGGAGATATTGAAGATGCGTGGCCTTCCATATTCAGTTAAGAAATCTCAGATCCTTGAATTTTTTAGTGAATTCAAGCTGATAGAAGAGAGGTTACACATTGCATGCCGCCCAGATGGGAAAGCTACTGGGGAGGCATACGTTGAGTTTGTTTCTCCTGATGAGGCAAAGAGAGCAATGTCCAAGGACAAGATGACAATTGGGTCAAGGTATATCGAGCTGTTCCCATCAACGCCAGATGAAGCTCGACGGGCTGAGTCAAGATCAAGACAGTGATGACTTATTTCAATGCTTTCTCTTGGTATTATAGTAGATTTTCAGTCAGCTGTGCATGTAAACATTTTCTTGTTTTAAGGCAAATCTTCCATTGATGTGCTTAAATTTCCTTTAGCGTTAGATTATATGTTTAGAATGTTGATCAATATGTTGTCTTTCAAACATCAGTTAAAGTTTCTATTTGAAATTATAGCACCCACCAGATTGGCTACTGCCTGTTTAGTATTTTTCTATTTGAAAGTTAAACGTCTTGTAGAAACTCTCAGAAGGAGAAAATGCCAAAAAGTTTGTCCTGAATTCATGATAGTACTTTAAAATGAAACGGCCATGAAATTACAAAGGCAAATATCATGCAGGCCAGTAAGACATTCATAATCCGACGACCATGCCGGAAAGGTCGGTTTTCTTGGAGGATCACGTGTCCTGTAGGCATCAAATGGGTTGCACCCCATGTATCGCAGGTCCTGTAGTAAATGACAAGCCGTAATGCACCAGCGTTGCTAATATATATGTATATATATTTTATGTAACTAAAGTTTCACCCGGTCCAAGTGTTGTTAGTAGGGGTTCTGTGTTGGAAAAAATACTTTCATTTTGTAGAGAGCGATGTGGAACGAAGAAGTTTTCGTATATTATGTATACACCACAATCGTACACGCACTCTCGGGACTCTTTACGTATATGCATTAGAAGTTCTCACAAACAGTGTGATCAAGGCTGCTGCTCAGTTTTAATACACACACACAGCGTAGGTCGTGGTTTAACAAAATTCCTTCAGTAAAAATAGAATAAATATCTGATTAGAAAGAAAATAATTTAACTGTTAGATGAAAGGCCTCAATGTGCAGAAGAACATATAACAAGTGGTTTAAGATCATTCCTCACTTGTGACATAATAATACCACTAAAAACTACATGCAACTTAAATAGATAAACTACAAGAAACTCGAGTCAGGCTATATACTTTGAAGAAATGACTTTTATTTGTAAAATTATTCGGAATTAGATTTAACTAAAAATGTTTAGAACTTTTTTACTTACAATAAAAGAAATCAACACCATAAAAAAATTTAATTAAAATTAAAGCAATCCATTTACGAAAAATAGTACAGGATCCAGGACTGACTGTTCTTTTTTTTAACTCGGAAAATGAGTATCCTTCTAATAAATTCATTCACAACAAGCAAACTGGATTCCTTTATGGCTTACAATGAGAAGCTCTGACCGATGTTCTGCAACCCAATCCAGATTCTTAAAAATTTATTTAAGGGCCACGGACTTCTCTCTTTCTCATCCCTTATTTAAGCATTTTATATAGCAGATCATCCGTGTGTTTATTCCGGTAAGCATTTTACCTCTCAAAATCAGGTATGTAAGATGCAGACGATTCAAACTGGTAAAACTGATAAAATCCAGCTATGATTCTTTCAAGTGTCTAGACTAAGACTGCTTTCATCCTCCGGATTATCAAGTGATGTAGCCTCTGGAAAGAATTCTTCATTCGGAAATATTTGCTGAAATAGCTGCAAAAATTATGAACCAGCGAGGAAATTTCTAATCAGCATTTCTGAATTATGAACCAATTCTGTAATCTTGATAAATAAAATTGAGAAAAGGTGAAAGAGACATCCTTTATCCCTGTAGATAATTGCATGAAAATTTCTTTCTCAGGAAAAAATAAAAAGAAAACGAACTTCTAAGAGTGTTCGAGTATGCACAGAGTAATCTCTGGTATAAGTAAGATGACAAGATTATGTAACATGGCAATAACTAAACCCATTAATAGTGTATAATACATAGAACTCGAATTAAACTTTCAATTTTATGGGTCAAAAAATGAATCACCTCAAAAGATGCCTCTATGATACAATTGTAGGTCAAATTTCCATCTGGCATAGGAGTAGAACCAACAGTCTCAAATTGACCCTGAAATTATTAATTGAAAAAATGGCATCACCAGTAAGAACAGAGGTCAACATCCAAACTAAAAATCCAAAAAACATATTGCGTTATTCCACCAAATTGCTATCAAGCTAAGGAATCTATCCTCAAAGAATAAATCAGTAAATTCAGAATATAAAGAAGAAATTTGTGATAGAGTCAAGGTGAGAAGCTCACCACAGTAAGCTCTTGAATATAGAGTGCTCTCCAAAGTAAAATAGGTTTTTCCACCTTTTCGTCGTCATTTTGAGCACTAGAACTGCTTTCTGGATCTGCAGAAACAGGAAGTTTCAAGAGAGTATTCATGGCAGCATCTAGTAATTTTGTCCCTTGGATGTCATCATCACACAGAGCTGAAAGATACAAAATATACCTGAAAAAACATGAATTATGTAAACTTAAGAGTCATAGATTCCCCAGGAGATCGGGAGAGAAATTCTTGTCCTAGGCCTATGAAATCCATATAACATAAAATAGAAAAGTGAGGGGCTCAAAGGATTCATCCCTCACCATAAAACAACAGATAAATCACAATGGGGCTTTTGTAATATAAATTTTAAGGAAAAGAAAATTGGCAGATCAAGGAAGTTGAAAGAAAATCGGCAACTATAATTAGCCACCTAGATGTCAAGACATGATGTGAACTTTAAAAGTGATGACTACAATTTGTGTGGTTAGCAAAAAAAAAAAGAGGAGAAATTTCAGTTTAAATATGATTAAGAAAGGACACAGGATATTTGGTAGAAGAAAAAAGATCAAAAACACATTTGGCCAAGAAATTAATCAAATCCAATGAAAGGGGAAAACAGCAAAGGAAAGAGAGAAAATAAAACATATATTTTTTCAAGATCTAGAAATAACTTACATGCCAGAAGGACAAACAGCTAAACCGCTGCCCAGCTGCACAACTCGGACTGTTGTAACCTGCTCAGGGAATAAAGCTAGGGGAAGAAAACCAAAAAAAAGGAGTTAAAATCTTTCTTATTTGTTACTCCAATCACTCTTCAACAAACGAAATCACAAACCCCTGTTTTTTCATCCACCCATCAATATGTATATTGATCTTACATCTAGGAGGATAGACCACCACAATGTTTGATGTATCTGGTTTGACAGAACTTCTTGTGATGCATATTCCCTTTGCCACCTTTCCGTTGTTTTTCCTTGAAATTAAAACTTGAAGACTTTTTTCTAAGTGATCCGATACAGATGAGGCTAATGGCAATGTAAGGGACGGATCAAGGACCAGCTTATGGCTAAATATATCCTGACCTGAAGCTAATCTAACACCTTTAACATTTCCAGTATCCTGCAAAATTTTAAGGAACGTATTTTCATATTTATATCAGACAAGCACTTCTATTTACAATGACATGTTTCCTTACCTTGTCAAGAAGCAAAGCAGTGACTGGCATTCTCAGAACCTGCACCATATACAATTAGATAATCATGGTAACTTTGTGAAAGCTACAAAAACCCTCCATTTAAAAGAAAAAAAAAATAACATGGCCTGGTTGTTTGAGCAAGCAGTTTCTTTACAG
>NW_019014333.1:29678-45460 GCF_000150535.2 Carica papaya | reverse complement strand
CTGTCTTCTCCGGCGAGGGGCTCTGACGGCTAGGTTAGGGTTTGGGTGTGGATGAGGTTATTTATACCCATCCGCTTTTTGATCTGAGCCGTCCATCGCTTTTAATCTGGACCGTCCGATCGCGATTAAATAGGGAATGAATCTGGGTCGGTCATCGTGATTCAATCTGGGTCGTCCGTACGCAATTCAATCTAGACTGTCCGTGCGCGATGCAATTTGGGCCGTCCGTGCGCGTTTTTGATCTAGGTCATCCGTGCGCGCAGGAACGGATCTTAGTTGTTCGATCGCGCGCACATGGAACACCCACGTGGCTCCCTCTTGCGTGGCCTCCCACGTCAGTGTCTCTGCCACCTGGCACGTCCTGTTTGGTCGGGGCTGCTGACCGAGCAGCTGGCGTGGCACAACTTTTTTAAATTACATTTTGACCTCCGGTTTCTGATTTTTCTTTCAAAAATACCCCCAAAACCCAAATTTTCACCATTTTTTCCGAAAATTATTTTCAATTAAATCTCTAAATAATTTTTACCCCTTATTATTAGTATTATTATTATTATTTCCATTAAAATAAATTAAATTCTATTAATACTAGATTATACTTATAAAGAATAGTATAATATAATAATAATAAAAATGAAAAGAAATTTTTGGGTGTTACACCACATATCTCCCTATCTCTCCTCCTGTGGCCTCCCCTCCATACGCCTCCATTCACACTCACCAACTCCTCTCACTCACAGCCCGCACTCACACACACCGCACTCCTTCCCTTCCCTCCTCCCGCGGCCTAGCCTCCTCCATACGCCCCCGTTCACACACAACATCTCCTCTCTCTCACCGACCCACACACACCGTACTCCTTCATTTCTCTCCGCCCGCGACCCAGCCTCCTCCATACGCCCCCGCTCACACATCATATCTCCTCTCCCTCACAGACCACACTCACACACACCGTACTCCTTCATTCCTCTCCTCCCGCTGCCTGATTTCCCTCATGCGCCCTCGCTCACACACAACCTCACTCTCCCTCACAGGCCTCTCTCCCATGCCACACTTCTTCTTCTTCCTCCTTCCGCGATCTCCTCCGCACACCTCCACTCACACTCATACCAACTTCTCCACCTACGGCAAGTTTTCAAATACACATCCACTAAAAGGAAACTTAAAATTACCGTACCTCTCATTTCCATCTTCCTTCCTCCCGCTGATCGCACCGTCGTCGTCTTCTTTCTTCTTCTCTCTCCCTTCTCGTTCCGCTCCGCTTCGGCTTCTCTCTCTCTCTTTCTCGAACCTTCTTTTCCCTCCCCGCTCTCTCTCTTCTCTGCTTTCTCTTTTCTTTTTCTTTTTCCTCCCTGGTATCTCCCTTCTTATTCCTCTCCGCTTCGGCTCCTCTTTCTCTCTTTCTCGAACCTTCTTTTCCCTCCCCCGCTCTCTCGCTTCTCTGCTTTCTCTTCCGTTCTCTCCCTTCTCTGTTTTCTCTTTTTTTTTCTTTCTTTCCTTTTCCTCCTTTTTTCTCTTTTTTTTTTTTTTTTTCTTTTTTTCCAGTTGTTACATACATTATCCCAATCTTAATCCTTCTTAATAAAAAAGTTTCGATATATTATAATTTTTCAATAAAAACATTTATGCTTATTATAAAATTAAATATACAAAATATTAAAATTTAAAAATATTCTATCTGAGAAACTTGAATATTAATAATTTGATTAAAAATTCATAATGTATAAAAATTATATTGACTGAATAAATTCTTTAAACTGAAAAATTATATTAATATAAGAATATTTTTCATATCAGTTAATCCTCCCTGTCAAATAAATTACATTTTAAAAGAAAAATTATGATAATTTATAATACTTTATTTTGATTCAACAAAACTTTAATCGCTTCAAAAAAATTCAATTAATCAAATATCTCCGGTAATATTTTTAGAAGACAAAATTTTAATAATACAATATTTTATTTTTGCTCAGTAAAACTTTGATTATATCAATATAATTTTAGAGAGAGAGAGATATATATATATATATGTAAATACAAAATCCTCAGTTTTTAAGAATTAAAATCATTTAATTTTTCAAATTCCAGGAACATGATTCATTGAAATTAACTAGACAACAAATTTGACTCTCTGTTCACCAGGCACGCATACTTTGCCAAGAGGGGCTGCTATGAATGAGTCCATTGTAAATGTTATTATACTTGGTTTAGTTTTTTAGGGATCTTCTTTTTTAAAGAAAAAAAAAAGAAAAATTATGCACCAATTTATATCGTTGGTCTTGTCGGACTCTAAGATGGGATATTATAACAATAAAAAAATGAATTCTTATTTTGAAAAATATTTAAATGACTTCATTAAATATTTTTGATTTTTTAATTTGTTAATTTAGTAACATATTAAAATAAATAAATTTAAATACATTGGTACAACGTGGTAGCTAAATCATTAATTTTAATAATGATTGCTCTATTTTTTAATATTTTACTTATGTAGTCATCAATTTTTATGTAGTATTTAGCACATGGGGGGTTTTAAGCTTTTCAAATAGTACAGAATTTTAAACTGATATATTAATTCTCGTGACAATTATATTGTCAATTTTAATAACATGATTGCAACCCGATTACAGTGTATCTAAAATTATTTATATTAACAAGTAAATTAATTAAATGATTGACTGAAAAAATGAAAGGTCAATAATTATTTATATTAACAAGTGAATTGGACACCAGTTTTATTTCCTTTTTTTTTTTTTTTAATGGTTGCAATAATGTTCAATAAATAGTAAAAAGTTCACCAACTATTTGATGATATTCTATAATAATTTAATAAGACGAAATATCCAAATTGATGGAAAATATAACAGAAAAGTACATTATTGGACAAATATAATTAAACACCATTGATTATTATTGGTTATTTATTCTGAAAATTTGACTATAATGCATAATAATTTAATAATACGTGATGGAAAATATAAAAGAATAATATATAATTGGACAAATATAACTAAACACCATTAAGCATCATTGCTAATTATTTAGCTCTTTAAATGTAAGAGTTTGTAACTGAGTTTTCTTCTTCTTTTTCTTTTTTAAGGGGTCAGCTTAATTATACAACGACTTGTTGCTATTCAGAGGATAAACGGCTCCAAATGCCAAAATTGCAACATATAACGCAAAAAGTCTGGTGAATGCAAAACAGAGACATATATATATATATATATATATATATATATTGGGTTAAAATTTTATGAAGTAAAAGTAGTAATTTTATCAATGGATAAAAGAATTATTAATTCTTTTTTTTTTCCTTTTATAGATTAACATAATTTTCTAATTGTCGAATATGCAGCCTACCACCATTTCTCCTTCAATGATTCCTTTTTTTTAATTAAAAAAAAAAAAAAGGTTTTACGATGCAATTTAATAGATTCGTCATTATTTTTTATTTTTAATAAAAATTAAAATAGTTATGTTATATTTAAACATTTTTAATAATTTAATTAATCCGTCAAAATTATTATATTAATTTTATTACTAAATTAATATTTAAGTTTTCTAAATATAAGATAACTATTTTAATTTTTTTATTAAAAAATTAAACGAAATTAAAAGTTTAAAACAAATAAAAAATTTTAAGAAGGAAATATAAATTAGATAAATTAAATTATTCTTAATAGAAATCCCAATCCCAATTATAGTTACACTAGGAGATTCAAATATCTGATTCTATATTTATTAAAATACCCCCAAAAAAAATGAAAAATATAATTTTTAGAAAATACCCCCAAAAAATAAGGAAAAAAAAAAAAACTGTTTCTGGAAGTAAATTACGCTTTCAATGATTGTTTCCAGTTTTGGGAAGGGTTTACAGATGACTAGATGATTGCTATTGCGGAAAGCCGTCAGTGACCGTGGGAAAAACACAACCAACGTGCACTCCCCTCCACGAGCCGCCACGTCGTGGCTGAGACAAATTCCAATTGGCGCAAAAACGCGTAGCTTTCATAAATTACAATTACGATCCCGTAATCTATATATTTAAAAGAAAATTACAATCCCGTAATCAGAGCATCCATTGATGGTGCGTACTGCGCACCCCACCCCCCCGCTCTTGCCCCCGCGGTAAAATGTTCCTTCCACCACCACCTGAACTCAAAAAGCTCCTTCTCTGGATCTTAGCCGCCTCTCTCTCTCTCTCTCTGCCTTCGTGTCTACAAAATCCAAAATAGAAGGACAAAATAAAATCCTCCTCTCAAATTTAGCTAAGAGATTAAGAAAAAAGCCACGAAAAAAGAGGATTGATTTGCTAAACTACTGAGATTTTCCTCGAAATCTTACGGTTAATTGGTCCGATCTCCAGTCGCCGTCCACCATTCATCTGATCTAGTGCTTCGATCATGTGAGAGGCAGAAGGCAACTGAGGGAAGTGATCAAATCGAATGGCCTCGATCCGACGAACTCTCTCGCCAGCCTATCACGACCGTCCGTACCAGAACGGTACTGCACCTTCCCCACTCTCCGCCTCGCCATCGGACAAACTGTTGCCCAACGGTAGTGGCAACACTGGCGGTTACAAATACTACTACTCTCCACATTTGCCTTTGTTTTTCACTGCTCTGCTAAGCCGATTTCTCGGCGCGGTCTTCTTACCGAAGAACTCCCGCAAGGGAGGATCATGGAGGCGGCCGTTTGGCCATTGCGCGGTGCTGTTCATGTTGGGATTCCTCTTAGGAATGATGCCGTTTGGGCACGTCTTTGAAGACGCCAGCACCCGCGACTTCTCGTTCGAGATTAAGCCGCCGTACGTCAACGTGCGGCTAAACGAGGAGGCTGCCGATGTCAAGGTTAAGCGCGAGGAATTGCTGCTCGATACGGTGAGCTTCGGGGTTCGCGCGCAAGTGGACGAGATCTCTTCGTCGAGGTTTGACTACGTGCCTAGGAAGCCGATAATTGTGGTGACGGCAACTTATAATCGGGCGATGCAGGCTTATTTCTTGAACAGGCTCGCGCAGACATTGCGGCTGGTTCAGCCGCCGCTACTTTGGATAGTGGTGGAGGCCAATGGGGCCTCGTTCGAAACAGCCGAGATACTGAGAAAGACCGGGGTTATGTATAGGCACTTGGTTTGCAGCAAGAATTTGACCAATGTTAAGGACAGAGGAGTTCATCAGAGGAACGTGGCTCTGGAGCACATCGAGCTGCATAGGCTCGATGGAATTATCTACTTCGCTGATGATGATAATATATACTCGCTTGAGTTGTTTGAGAACTTAAGGGAAATCAGGTAGTTAAGATTTTGTGTACTTTTGGATATGATATTGTCTTCTTCTTCTTCTTCTTCTTCTTCTTCTTCTTCTTCTTCTTCTTGTTATTAGTGTTCTGATCCTGTTTTATAGCTGCCACAATGGATGATACTTTTCCTCGCAATATGTGAATGTATTATATGTCGGCATATGTTTTTGTTCGTAATAGGTGAAGAGATGGTGGGTCTAAATTTGGATATGCTTTTGCTTTTCGTGGTGTTAAAAGTTACATCACGAAGAAGTATCTAGCGCTCGGAATTCTCTCCTATGGGCAATTTCTGCCTGTTGCACTTAGTCTTCCTTGGATTTGTTTGTGGCAGTCTGCTAGTTCTTCATGATCAAGTAATTGTTTTCACTCTTCATTTATGCTATTCTTGTCATTCCTGTAATGGAGCATGAGGCTTGTTCATTAGATAGCAGTTCTGCAGTTGGTTGACATATGCGCAGTATTGAGTTGGTACTAATTGCCTTCTGAATGTGAGTCAACTTAGCCGTCTTGCCAAAACCAGGTCTAAGAACTAATGGAAATATATTGCTCCCCTCCCTCTATCTCTTTGTCTGTTCTTATGCCTGAAGTTCTTGATGTAACACCTTTGAGGACTGGGGTTTAGATTATAATTCCTTTGATTTTCACGTATTTATATTTTGTTTTGGATTTTTTTGGCATGGGTTCTAACTCTTGATGTTCAGCATTAAATCTGTGGACATATTAGAGCCATCTAATTGTCTGACGCTAGGATTGTTTATATCTCAACTAGCAACTTTGTTATCAGCATTTCATTATTTGCTCATTTTTATTTTTTTCCTGTCCTGCCTTTCCTATATATACTTCCTGCTCTTACTCTTTCTTTTATGTGGTCATTATGTAGCTGCTTAAGAAGAGTCAGATATACACTTGTTATTACAAGTTTGTGGATGACTAAAGTTAAAACCCTCATAAAAAAAAGGGATGACCGGAACTATTTAGTTGTCTCCTCAAGGTCTTAAATTAATTCTCGTCTTTTAAGCTGTTGGTAGTTAATTTATTAGGGTTGGATGCTCTGGTTTAAATTACTAGTTATGTGCTTAGCTAGACAATAGAACAAGAGAAAAAGGGAGAAGGTACAATGGATGTTGTATTTCGCATAACTACCACAAACTATATTTTTGCTTTATTCTCACATATTTCTTGATGCGAAAAGGAAATCATATTTGCAGTTTGATATCTCTTTTCTACTATGCTAACCTCTTCTATTTTCGATTTCTGGTGTAGCCGTTTTGGTACTTGGCCTGTTGCCATGCTTGCGCCAAGCAAAAACAAGGCAATTTTGGAAGGTCCAGTATGCAATGGAAGTCGAGTAATTGGATGGCACACAAACGAGAAAAGTAAAAGACTTCGTAGATTTCATGTTGACATGTCAGGATTTGCTTTTAATAGCACTATACTATGGGACCCAAAGAGATGGCATTGTCCCTTTTCAAACCCAATTCGGCAATTAGACACTGTGAAGGAAGGCTTTCAAGTATGCATAAAATTTTGTGCATTTTATGGATGCTTTTCTGTGATACCGCATTGAATGTGTAGAATGCTTATGTTTGTCATGCAGTCTTATGATCTGTATGCTGGTATTATGTTTTTGTGCAGGAAACTACATTTATAGAACAAATAGTGGAAGATGAAAGTCAAATGGAAGGTATACCACCTGGTTGTTCCAAGATTCTGAACTGGCATCTTCATTTGGATGCCTGTGGTCTTGCTTATCCTAAAGGCTGGATACTTCAGAAAAACCTTGATGTTGTACAACCTGTCATGTGATTGAATTTCAACCCCAAAAATTTTATGCCAAAGCCTTTGATTGGTATGATTTTTAACTGGACTTTATGCACTTTAGTTGTCAGTATTTTCCGTTATCAACCCTTGAAACTAATTCAAGCTTCAAATTTAAATAATGAAAAACAAGAACCTCAGATATCTTGGCTATTTTGATCCTTTGGTAGAAGGAAAAAAGGAAAGATGCAATTTATTGATCAATATAATCATTTAATGGTCTCTATTTTTGCATATTTGTCCCTTGGAAATTGGAATCCGGCATAATTTGTGAATATTTTGCTGAAATGTCTTCTAACCTAGCGTGGAGAAAACCTTGGTTCTCATTCTGTTCCTTTTTACCTAGGTGTCTATTGGCTCTAACTTCATGTTGGTGGATCTTCCTCGGAAAGAGTATTGCTTCACTTGCTACCAACAATGTTAAGGCAGCACCCTCATACTTGTATAATGAGCTCTGAAAAAATGATGAAGAAACAGAAGACTGATAAATTTCTTTGTAGATTTTTTCCAATGATGTTCTTTCACAGAGGAAGAAACTTGTTTTATGGTAGAGTTCTGGTGCATTTAGTTTTTGTTTTCTTTTGTTGGGGTTAGAGGAGTGGGTAATTGGTGTTGGGGGTGGGGTGAGGTGGGGAAGGGATGTTTGTGGGGGTTGGGTTGATTGCTAAAATTTTTGGGACATATTAGACACAGAGGAAAGGTCTCGTTAGAAGCAGGCGTTTGATGTGGTGTTGTAATTTGTTGTTGATCCAATACATTGTATGTGACACAGGCGTTTACCAATATCATTCCTTGAGAAAAATACAGAACTTATCATGCCCTTGGGGCTGGTATACTCTGTTTATATTGCTATTGGTTTTTGTAAGTGAGTGTGGACCCATTTTTTTAATTGTTAGCTCTATGTTTGGTAAGTAAGTCTTGCTTCTGCTTGTCAGTTGGTCTTCCTACAGTTTTGCTAATAAATCAAGATCTTATGACCTGACCTACGTACAGCTAGATTGCTTAGATTATGTTTAGACAATGGAAATGACAAAATCTTAAAAACTTAAAGCTCTCTGTCTCCGCTTCCGATTTTTAATTATTTTCCGAATTCCCCCATTATTAAACCATTAATATCATCCAATAATTGAGTAGAACATTATCTAGTAAATCTGTACTAAAAAATATTATTAATTACTGTATGTTTTGTTAAATTAATATTCAGTATTAAAATCACCGCAGTAGAGTCCAATATCTCTAATGCGAATTACATTTGATCAACTTCATAGCCCGATACAATTACTGATATTATTTGGAGTCTTGACAATGAGCTGCAATGCGTAACTATATTGTTTCTCTTTCACCATCCATCCATCTTTAATGTATTACATTGTGAAAAAATAAATAAATAGCTCAACGTGCTACCTTCATTAAGAAACTTTCACTTCTCATATTTCACCTAAAATTATTTTTAAGATGGCAAAGCAGGTTACTATGCATATTCACAATTTGAAATTGGGGTAATCAAGTCTATTACACATTGTATATGGCTTTTAACCAATGGCACCTAAAAATACATAGATCATATTCCTATTTTAATCTACCCTTCAAAACCAAGGTCCCCTCTAGGCCATATAGCTATTTAAGGAACAGCATCAATGGCTTCTTAAGAAGTCATTGTCCATGGTATCAAAGCGAGGGATGGTGATTTGGAGACGGAGGGTATGAGTACCTGACTATCAGCTATTTAAGGCTCTATCAACCAACCCGATGAGGGACACACCAATTACACTTCAGATGAAAATTTTAGAACCCATCGATTAGGCCAATGGGGAAATTTTAAAATTTTTAGACAATAACATTGAGGGAAAATTACAACTATGGAACAATTCTCCCCCATTGCAGCTGAGGATGGGGAACTTCAAAAATTCCTCATGATTGTGGCGATTCCTTGGCTGGGTTCCACTGGTCAATTAATTCACTGCTAGTTTCTTTTTCTCTTTGCCTCTTCCCAGCAATAAGAACCATCTGTTGATGGCCTGACCAACTTTGAGATAACATCCAGAATATTCACATGGACAATCACTAGTAATTCCTTTAAGCTATCACGTTAATGTCGTCCCATTCACAGAAGAGCTTGCATCTGAAGGGTGCAACCGTGAGACACGTTGTTGTTGCATTTGTGGTTCATTCACAAGACCAAGTACAGCAAGTGTGGATCTGCCAAAATATAAATTGCCATGGGTTAACCAAAACATAAAATCAGGGATAGACTTCCAATTGAGATTTTAACAATATAAACGTAAAACAATTCTTTGTTCTGTTCTAATAGCCTCCATTCAGCAGCCAATTAAAATCTGGTGTCCACAGTCTCAGATGCAAAATTATGTGATTATAGCTGCATATAGGTTCAAAATTTTTTTTTTCTCTGTCCTTTAATCTCATCAAGAAAAGTTTACAAGAGTCTAGGGATATCTGCGAGATTTTGGATTTCTACTAAAATCCACTACTAAAATAACACCCTTTACTTTTTCTTCATATCCCAAGTCTCCAATATAACCAGTGTCAAATCGCGTGAAAAATCACTCTCTTCCTTAGACAAATGATTAACAAAAATAAGTAACAGAGAACCACTAGACTTCTTCAAAAACTTATCGGCCATTGATCAGATCTATCAAAATTATACCTTGGCACTGAAGGTCTAATACTTGGTTGGTTGGCATAAGCAGCTAGAGGACCTCTGAGGCTAGTGTATTTGTTCAGAGCACCTTCAAGTTGTGGAGATGGTAACTGCAATCAACATAGATTAAGAGCTTTCAAACCAAAATACAGAATATAGGACGTATTCAGTGAGAATTAGATAAAGAATGAAAATGAAGAAACATATCCTATTTACATTTTCCACTGTTTTCTTCCATGCCCACGCATACAACATTTTATTATATAGGCATGTAAGAATATTCAATGCACACAATACATATATGTATATATGCACATACGTGATTGATATACATGCATACATATTATATGTATGTTCATAAATAAGTATTCATTTGTAAGCATAAGCATATATATCCATGTGCAGACATCGAAAATAGTATTTGTTTGTGTATATATATGTGTGTTCTTATGTGTGTGTATATATATATATATCCCAAAAAATGTTTGAGATAATAATGAAAACATTTTGTTATTATTTGAAGTCATGCCATATTTCTTTTTTAAAAAGTTATTTCTGGACTACCACATTTTTCTATTATTAACATTTGTATATCTATATGCACATCTAGATACATATATACATAGATTATAGATATATATATATGTATAACATTATATGCATTTAACAAACATACATAAATACACTTACACATTACAATCAATATGTAGGAATTATACTAAATGTAAAATAGTTAAATAATTAAAAATAACTTAAATAGAGAATAACTAAATAGCATCATAACTAAATAGGAAATAATAAACTCATAGTATTAGTAAGTCCATAGTAATTTTTAAATAAGTTAAAGACCTTGATAATACATAAAATATTTTAATTACAAAAATATCTCTTACTGTAATATGTCCACTTAAATTTCTTCTTGTTCTGCATAAATATGCATATAGAAAATTCAAGATACATTTTAGAGTGTGTTATAGTAGTTAAGAATATTTTTTAAATCAACAAAAAAAGAAGAGTTTAATAAGAAATTACGAATAACATTTTAATCGCTTCCAAACTCATCTTACAACATGACTTTCATTTTCAAACATTGTTTTTATTCACTTATTATATTATGTTTCTTGTATAAGCATACAAGAAATCTACAAAAGAAAATTTCAGCAATATTTCATGTACCAAATGAAGTCTTCTTTCCAACCGAAGTAGAAATAGAAAACCATATCTGTATAGAAAAAGTTTCTACAAAAATTTTCCTGAACAACCCTTGGTTCACCACAACTAAATAGACCAATTCTCCACATTCATTAGAGCATTTAATACCTGTAGTAATACTGGAAAAGAATGTGGCTGCGTTTGAGAAACACATTTCAGGAAACCAACCCACAACTTTGGTAGTCTCCAGACCTGCAATCAAAATATTCAAAAAGAGTTGGTTGTCACCATGTGAGACTCTAGCAACCTATCCCCCAAGAAGCTAGAATACAGTTAGTATTGTCATCTTATAATTGTCTTGCATTTACTTCAAACTATAGGCCCCACCAGCTCACCTGTTTGATCACAAGTTTGGAGAGGATTTCCATAACAAAATCGACCTGAACAAGGTTCCGAACAATTAGATAATAAATCTAAATATCATTTTATAATGTTAGTTGTGAATCATGGCAATACTGTATACAGGCAAGCAAACATATGTTCAAACCCATTTCTGATAAAGTTGCCAAATAGATGTTTAGGTATTAAACAGGAAAAAGAACGAAGAAAGATATCATAACATAATCCACAGTCATCTCAGTTCCTAACCATTTAAAGTTGTGACAAAAAATCATCCTCCCGGTAATTATGATTTTTTTAGGAAAAGGAAAATTCTGAGATTGTGTAACTACTTTTTTCCAACAATATTTCATGTTTTGGCTCCGATGAGTATCATTTTCATTGGATGCTGAGACACATTAGTCTATCGATCCACGATGAAAAATGGTCCCATAACATCATTCTCATATATTCTTTAAATATTTTTTTAGGACAAATTGTAACTGCCAGAAAAACTATATTTCAGAAATTTCAAATTTCGGATAGAAATGAACCACAGTATAATATGAGAATACCTATTACAGAGCTGGGCTGCAGAAGAAAATTAGAGTTTTTTATGGTTTTTTTCCGCTGACTTGAGATTTAGACAGAAGTTGTTTCGGTGTCTTTTTGGGATGATGATAGAAGTGGGATGTTACCCCTAAAAGGCCAAAAGTTCCAGATCCTACAAAAAGTCTAGGTTTCAAAATGCATCTATTGAGGACAGCTGCTGCAGATGGTGGATAAGAATGTGGTCTGGAATATTCAGCTGCTGAGGAATTTTAACGTGACCTGAACCTATAATTAAATAACATAAATTAGTTGGCTGGCCAATAACATTTATTTTTATATGAAATACACTGCCAAGCATGAGGGATCTAACAGATGAGGGATGGACAGGTTCCTGTGTATTATCCATATTTGCTTTTTTTTGGCATGGGAAGCAGTTTGGAAGTTGACATGGAAATCAAGACACAGAACAATCAGATAAAGAGTACAATTTACCAGAGTTGGAAAAGCATCGATTGCTTGAATTACAGTTCTCATGAAGAGTAGAGGCAGAGGTGTCTGATCGACCTGAAACCGGAAGTAATAACTAAAGACATGGGAAAGTCAATATTAATTTCATCCTGTATTTATAAGTGACATTATCATACCATCTGATTTAAGGCCTTTGCCAAGACCTGCTGTGTGAAAACTGTACGTTGCTCAAAACATGCCGAACAAGCATCCATTATCTGAAAACATAACAAATTTCATCATTACAGGGCACAAGAAAATGCAAAGAAATCACTCAAAATCTCCCTAACATGACCTTTGCATAGTCAAAATCTCACTAATGAGATAACGTGATATTTGCAGGGCAAAAATGCACCAGAAAGGACATGAAATTATGAACTTGATCAACTGAGTTGCATTCTGAGGTTGGAGTTTAAAGTTGGAATGCTGCATGGATTCAACCCATATCTAACCTGACTAAAAGGTGACTTTTGGGACAACTTCTATAGCTGCTAGATTAAAATCATGTCTTAACGTATATTTTCTGAGTGTCCCAAACTCAAATTGTGGTTTATAATATCAGGAAACAACAATTCATGATGTAAGTATGAATGAGTGGATGAAACAGAGAACTTAAATTATTTTATGCTGACAAAGTCCTCCATGGGAAATGTGAAAGAAATTAGCATATAATAAATTGTCTATGACTGTCAAATAGATGAATAAAAAGCTAATCATCACCTTCAAGAAGGAAATGAGGAATAATATTTGAAAGCACCAATGTGAAGAAAATACTGCTATGTAGCTGAGGGAAAAGATTAACAAAAAATAACTGCCAAACCTTTTTTTGAGAATAATTCAAACGTTCAAAACAAAGCACCCTGCAGCTATGTAAGTTTCCATATTTATTAGTTTCTATAGATAGACTATATGATTTATGTCAATTAGCTTCATATAGGAAAAAGTTGTTTTAGCACACTCAGGGGGGAAGGTAAAACCCAAAGGGCGGTACAACATGCAGATGCAATGGGAGTTCACAACTATTGGCAGCCAACTAAAAAGAAATTATGACTTAAAGGCTTTTACGCTAAAACAGTTTCCTCGAGTAGAAACTGAAACTTGTTTAAATGAAGAATTCATCAACTCTGGAAGACAAAAATACTACCTTTTTGAGTGGAAGACCATCTCTCTCGGGAGAGATGTCATGGATGGCAACTAGTACTTCAGCAGGTGTTAAAGCTGGACCTGTATGAGCAGAACCCTGCCATGAACAGTTATGAAATGTTATCAATTATACAACCACATTGGAAGGCCTGCCTTATAGTTACCAGTTAGCAGTTTTGCCAAAAGAATCAAAACCAAGAGAGGACTTCTAATGTCAAAAATTATTTAATAAGAAATCATAGAATGTCATTGGAATGTTAACCAACTTATACATGTCCACACACGAGGATCCTCAATGTGTTGACCAGTAACCTACATGTCAGCAGAAAGAGGAGTATTACCCTATGATTTGTGTGACTGCAGTCATTCATTAAATTTTTTTAGACGAGTCATTCATTAAACTTAAGGTGGGAAGAATGATAACTTTTTTTTGAGAGGGGAAAGAATGATATAACTAGCTATAACTAATAAAAAAAAATCACACACAGAGTATTCACAGATACCTGTAGTATGTGCGCAAGCGCCATCTGGAACTTATCTAATGGAAGGTTGACAAGCCGAGGGAAAATAGGCAAAACCTGTGATCATAAAATGGTAATCACAGCACACATGACAAAACTTTAACATCAAGTTAAAAGCAAGGAAACCTGAAAATTAGTTCTTATATATTACACCTCCCCTTCCTCCCAAAAGAAAATGAGAAATGAACAACAAAAGGGATAAGAAACTATTCCATCCTCTGAAATAAGAAGTTCAAAACGAATCAGGCTTATGGTTTAACTAAAATAACATGTAGATTGTTAAGAACCACTCTTAACAGCAGCATAGATCATATGTTGTTCGCACTACTGATTCCATACACGTCAAAACCCCTAATGGGGACATTAACGCTCCTTAGTCGACAACATTAACACATAAACCTTGTGGGAAGTCTTGCCAACAACTTTTGTATAGTTTCTAATGAAATGCATTGCTACAATCATGTAACAGAGAAACCAAACAACCCTCACCACAGAAACAGAACAAATAAACAAGAACAAGAAGAAAGATTAATTAAATTCAGAAACAAACCTCATTCTTGGAAAGTGATGATAGCATTGGAATAAGAATCATGACATCCTGCAAGATAACAATAGTTGCAAAAAGGACTGAGCTTCATTGGCTTAATTCGAGTATACGGCAGAACATAGAAGCTTTTCGTTATTAGAAGAACCTTTAGTTTGGTCTCATATAAATGTTTAACAGCAGCTATTAGTTCAGAAGAAGGCGTAGTCTCTTGTGTCAATATTTGCAGCACCTTTTCAAAACCAAACCATTATCAGCATAATCTAGGAACAAGGGAAAAGAGAAAAAAGTTAACAGATTTAAATGAATAGAAGACAATGTACCAGGGTCAAAAGATTTTCACTTCCTTGTGGTGGGTCAGAAATTATATGGAGCAGCTCAGAATATGATGAACCTAAAGCCCTTATAAGAATAGGGACATGCCGATGAAAAGCCTGGATCAAGCCGATGAAGTAACAATTAGACATTCTTAGCAAAAGAGTTTGCCAATGACAGCCCTTCTCTCCAAAAGATTAAGTCAATCATGACGCAGAGAGACAAAACTATGTTGCAAAGAAATTGAGACTATATTATGCTGGTTTCCCTACAACCAGGCCAACATAACAGTGGCTTTTAGGGCAGAATTTAGCATAAGACCAAAGAAATAGTTACTCTAACAAATCACTGTCTTATTTCAACCACCAAAGATAGTTTAAAAATAAATTTTAGCTACCAGAGATTGGACTGGGAAACACATGATAAAGAGTGTAGCTTAATTTGGCTAATCATCTTTATAAGCATGGATCATTTTGGCCCAGATAAGACATTACCTGTTTTACAGTTTTCGGAGCTTCCCCATAAATGTCAAATATAAGTTGAAGGAGACTAGGTTTCTGAAACAAAAGAAAAATCTGTCAGCAGTAGCAAAACAGAACAGAAGTTATTTTTCCATAACATTCACAATTATCAGTTTGTACACGAACTCAGACCTTTGTACATAAAGCAAAAAATAAAGAGATGAGTCTTTGAGCTTCAGGAAAGGACATGGTTGAAACATTCTGTGTTGGAGGTTGAGCATCCCTTGTGGAGTCACCTTCTGAAGTTCCAGTCTCAGAAACTTGGGAGCCACTAATAGATGGGTTCTGGCTTCCAACCTTAAAAAGGAAATTAAAGCAGAAAAGGGGACAAAAAAGTTAGAAACTGAGTAAACAAAAAGAAAGTACAAGATATCCCA